>CAJVPU010001929.1:0-11648 GCA_910591775.1 Dentiscutata heterogama | reverse complement strand
AAAAAAAAAAAAAAAAAAAAAAAAAAAAAAAAAAAAAAAAAAAAAAAAAAAAAAAAAAAAAAAAAAAAAAAAAAATATTAATTACAAAATTTAAAGTTGTATAACTAAAATTTATATAATATAATCTATTTTTTTTTTTTTTTTTACTTTGATAACCTTGTACAAATTTATTAGTATATGTAAGCTTAGACTAGCTAGACTATCTAAAATTATATTCGGCTAATACCCGGCTGCTATAAAAGTGCCCAAGTATGGTTATCACACTGATGTTGGCCAACAAATCCTATATACACTGCTACACATATTTAAAAACTTGCTATAATCTGGTACTCAGCTACCTTTGGCCTTTAACCTTTTCTATTTAAGTCTGGGCAGAATAGTTTATCTCTTACATTTTCATAAGGGAAGAAAATATGTGCCAAATTTATGAAAGAAAATTACAGATTTAAAATCAGACAAAAAAAGAAAAAAAGAACAAATTTTCTAACTTGAATTCGATCATAAATGAAACTAGCAAAAGCCAAAAAAGATACAAATAAACAAAAAGAAAAGAACAAAAAAAAAAGAAAATATACACTGTTAAGCCCATGTACAAGACTAAAAAATTATATACTAAATGCAACACTCGTATATCTCTGTTGTAAAGCTTTGCTTTAATGTAATAACTTCTTTTCGATGTACAACCAACCTTAGAAATGATCAAGATCTACATACTAATCTTTTAAGGTAGCACTGTGACTGTATATATAGTCAAACAAAATACATAGTTGCAATCTACTAACTTGTCTGAATTTGAAAAGAGTAAACAATGCTAATCTTTTGATGGGAGTAAGCTGTTTTGCTCACTTTTTATAAAAATTTTATAGGAAAAGCAAGTGGGTGATAGTATAGAATATAACTTTTATACTATTCTTTAAGGAACATATATTCTTTTCTAAAAGTAGTAAAACATATAGAGCCAGGTTAACTGCTAACTTCCTTGTCAGTAGGTGATAAACTTTGAACTTGTTAGCAAGTAGCATATGAGAACTATTTCTAAATAACAAGTGCCATTTTCACAGTGAGTGATAAGCTCTAAGCCTATTATCAGGCAGCATATAAGAACTATCTCTAAATAACAGATGCCAGTTTATAGTTTTTATCAGTCTTCTATCACTCTTTGCTTCCACAGTTACTGTTTTTTTAGAAAAAGGTTTGTTGTGATTTTGATACAAAGGATCATTAGAAAGAGTTGTTAGATAGTCTATAATATAATCTATTATCAAACTTAACTTTCTATTTTATATTAAATTAAAATTTTTGTATTAGATAAAAATAAATATAAATATTAGAAAAATATAATAATAATTTTATTTATTTATAATAAAATATATAAATTTAAATATAAAAATAAAAATAAGTTATATAATATTTTAAAAATAATATTATAATTGTTTAATATATTCTATTGCTTTTTGAAGATCTTGATCTATATTATTATTATTATTATTATTATTATTAGTACTATTTTCATCATCATTATTATCACTATCACTATCACTAATATTATTATAATTATAATCATCATCTATTTCTTCTTCTGAATTTTCTTCTTCCAAATCATCTTTAATTAATTCATCATTTTCAGTTTTTTCTAAACTTTTTAAAAATAATTTAATATTTAAAAAAATTCCTTTTTTATAATATTCTAAATAATAATTACATCTTAAATACATATTATTGTAACAATTTGTATGATAAGTATGTCTACATATATACACTTTTTTATTTAATTTATTAAATGATTTTTTATATTTATCATATATATTTTTTGCTAGCTTATATGATATAAGATAACCTGTTATAAGACATTTAAGCTCTATATCTTCATTTAATCTTGCAATATAATATTTTTTATCTTGTATTTTTTTACTCTTATTAAGATTAAGATAAATCTTTTGAAAATGTTTTATCAAAAATAAACTACTTTTTTTTGTTAAATAATCTAATTGTTTAGAATTATAAATATATAACCTTTTTGATTTAAAAATATCAAGTTGAGTTTTATTATGATTATAATCTAATATATATACTTGTTGTTTGATTTCTTTAATAGTACTATGTGTATTAATATTTGCATGAAGATGACTATGCATATTTTCTACAAAATAATTATTAAAATTTACTAAATGATTAGATAAACTTTAGTTAAAGGATAATTTATATCTTGCCAATAAAAATAATCTGAAAGAAATACTAAAGGTGCTTTGTTATAATTTTTTCCTTTCTATCTTAATGCAAATGTTCATAATCTAAATATAGTTTCAATATATTGATCAAATGAACCTAATCTAAAAAGTATAGTATATATATCCAATACTGCAGGTATTAAATTATCCAAAATATCTAATAGCATATAGTATCTTTATATATAGTATCAAATTTAAATGAGCTATAGCTTTCCATCCTTCATGAATTAATTCCAAAATTAAATTAATTCCCCATAGTTTTGGTTTTTTAATTAATTTTTTTTTTATCACCAAAAACAAAATGAAAAAATTGTTTAAAGAAAGTATAATAAACAAGAAATACTTGTTTTCAAAAATTTAAAGAAACATGAAGTGAACCTAAAATTGGAATAAAATTTTTAATATTATTTGGCATTAAATTTGGATTTAATCTAGATTGTGTAATTATTTTTCTAATAAATAATTGTCCTGGCCAATCTGCAATAACTGGAATTATATTATCTTTTAAATATTGTGATAATGTAGTAATATTTGTAATTATTTTAAGAGCTTTTAAATAATCATTCATTGAATGTAAATTTGATTTTTTAACTTTAACAACTCTTATGTTTTTTATTAATCTTTCTTTTTTATGTTCTTGAATTGCATTATCATATATATGTAAAGTTAATAAATCAATACAATTTTGAGAATTAGACTAAAAGGTATTGAAAGATATCTATTCTATTTTGCATTCATTATAACTTTTATCAAAACAACCATTATATTTAAAGTTAAATTAATTATAATTTTAGTTGGTTCAATATTTACTAGATTAAAAAATGAATAACAATTTGAAATTGCTAAAATTGGTTGTTGATTTTTAATTAATTTAGTTATACATGTTGCTAAATAATTTGCAGTTAAAAGTGTTGTAGTATTCGGTTGTTGTATTGTATGAATATCATGAAAATCATCAATATTAAAACAATGAAAATTATTTAACTAATTATAATTAATAAATATATATTATTAATTTTTTATATTAAAATTATTATAAATAAAATAATTTTACTTATATAAGAAGCAAAATATTCATTAATTTTCAATAAATGATTATTTTTAATTTTCTTTATAAGTATATAATGTTTTTGAACTTATAGTATTCTTGCTTTTATTAAAAAATCAATTCCTGTTATATTTAATCTACAAGATAATAAATATAAACTAATATCAAATTTATATTTTGGCTATGTAATCTAGCTAAAAAATAACATTGACTAATAATTTGTTGCTATGCTTTTTTTTATTTTTTTTAATCCTTTTTTCTGGAACTAATGCATTTGTCATTTCATCTAAAAATCTAATTAATTGAGGTTCTTCTGTTTTAATTAACTGTTTAAAATCATTTGAATCTAATAAATAAATTTTTTTTTTTTTTTTTTAATATTAAAGGTAAGACCATGCTCTTATTTTTATTAAACTTAATGAAAACTTTTTACATAATTGGAAAAGGTTTTATAATTTAAGTCTATTGCTAAGAATAAGAACTTAGACATATAACTAAGTAAACCTAGAAACTTATCTGCAGTCTAAATCTACCAGAGTGGCTAAAGCTCACTTAGATTTGGGATAATGTAAAAATATATAAAGGGTGTATGCAGTATTTAATCCAATTAGAGTACTAAACTGATACTATAGAAGAGGATACTTGTAAGGTAGTATTTGAAGTATCTACTATAGGTATAGTATAAAATGAGTTTGTAGTTGATATGGAATATGAAGTTTGTATTGGTTGAGTACAGAGTCTTGTGCTGCAGTATGGAATCCAAATATTGATATATAGTTGCTTGTTAAGATGTAAGAAAAACCGTATAGTAAGTGAAGTAGCTATTTGGTTTGATGTAATAAATTCACATATAGTATAAATAATATCAAGTGAAGTTAAGCCTGAAAGTATAGAAAAAATAGAGGGTTTATCAAGAAGATAGTATATTTGAAAACTATTGAGATTAATAATCTTAGTATGTAATTGATTGACTGTAGAAATGGTGCCTGGAGTTTGCTAGAAGTTAAGGTAGATTGTAGTAAACTGTATATTAGATTATATAATGTGTTGGGGCTAGGGTATATAGTCTAATGAAGAAAAGAGCTTATTTGATTGCAACGATGACGTGTGTTTGGGTAGAGGAAATTTCTTTTATGAAGAGAATGAGGTACTGGAAGCTCATCTGTAAGCAATTTGATTCTAAAGATTTTGAGAGTAGAGGATTGAAAGCTGTATGCAAAGTTAGAAACTTTTTAGTTGTTATCAATTTAAAGCCATGTAGCATCCTTGTTTATATGTTAAAATATTAGTATCCAGGGTTAAAATCAGTTTTGAGATATCCAAAGAGCAAAGATATTTGCATGGCATACTAGATTGATACTACAATGAGTAGGGAGTTCAAGTAGATAGTTGTTTGAGGTTAAGGTATACAAGAGGTTATAGATATTATAGGAGTTAAATAAGAGATATGGTATATTGAGATGGTTGCAGGCGAGTTGATCAGCTTTATTGTTAAATTTGTTGTCTTGGTGGGCTTGTACTTTGTAAAAAGTAATTTTAAGATTGTAAAATTTGATAAAATTAAAAAGAGTATTCCAGATTGACTAGTAGGCAGTATTAGAAAGGTTGGAGTTGTTGAGAACTGAGACAGACTATTATATTTAGAAATTGCAGATTGGGAGTTAGTAAAAATTTCAATATTGCAATTTTTAGAGGCAGTATAGATAGCAGATAAAATTGCAAGGAGTTCAGCTTTAAAAGAGCAGAGTCATAGTAAGATTTGTGTATAAAATGTGTAATAAATATTGTTGTTATTAACTTGAAGCCAGCCAATACCCATAGAGTATTAGGTAGTATCTGTGTTAATAACAAACCTATCTGTATAGAAAGTAAGATTGGTAAAATAGTAGTTATATCAAGTGATAGTTTGGAGGGTATCAAGGGCAGGGCTGGTAAAGAAGATAAAAGATATTTGGGAAGTTTGAATTATAAGATTAGAAAATATAGAGATGTTAGAGGAGGTTTTAAGTTGAATAGAATAAAGGAAGTCAAGGAGATTAGCATTAAAATTAATAGACTTGTCAGTATTTAGTCTATCTAAGAATTTAATTGCATTGCTAGTTAGAATAAAGATAGTGCATTTGTTATTGATTAAGCTAGAGTTAAGAGAACAACTTGAGCATGGTTTGGTAGGTATATTAGGTATAGAATATGAAAGTAAAGAGATAGTTGTTAGATCACATTGCCAGTGGGTAATTAGTGTGTGTCCAGAATTTGAGGATTGGCAGCAGGTCTTGCCAATGATAACTTGATTGCTATAAAGTGTAGTAAGCCATGGCTTAGTATGTTTATAGAATAGCCTGTATTGTAGCTATAATAATTAACTAGTAATAAATTTAATTGTGTTGATATTTTTTGGTTAATAAATAAATATATATAAAGATATAAATACATATTTTAAATAGATAAATTTTTTTGATTTGGCAATTATTAAAAATTAATTATAATACAGTATTTCATAAAATTTAATTGTCATTTGTAATATTGTATAATCTCTTAAAAAATTAAATAAAATTGAATTATATAATTGTATCGAATTCAATTGCTTATTTTAACTATACTCTGCTTATTATAAAATTGTTTATAAAACTAAATAATAGTTATAAAACTATTTGCTTATAAAATTAATTATAAAGCTATATTATATTTATAAATACTAGTATAATTATATAAAATATAAAAGAACTAGTTTTGTTAAACTTTCTTAATAGCTGATTTTTATTAATTCTTTTTGGTAGTGAAAATAATTTATAAATCTAAGTGTTCAACAAATTATTTATAGATGTCTGATAAATTTTATAAATAATATATATTATTTATTCAACTAGTTAAATTATAGTTAGTAAAATAAAGAAAGTAAATAAATTTTACTATAGAATTTTTTATAGTAATTTATAATAATTCTAATAGTGTAATACAAACTAACTTAACTACATATTATATAAAATTTTATAATATATAACTTGTAATAAAAATTAAGATAATTGACCCGTGGGTCGATAGCGTAGTGGTTAGCGCTCCCGGGTCACAATTGCAAGGTCGTGAGTTCAAGTTTACTGGGTGACAAACGGCTCTGCTAGGACCACGATTGGCTAAGATCTTTGGAGGATTTTTCATTAAAAAAAAAAAAAAATTGAAGAACAAGATTCGTACAAGTTGCAGTCCGCCGGCATAGCCACAGGGCCGGGGATGACCAGATAAGATGTAATCCGTCAACAAACGATGCTAAAATTGAGAAAAACCTAGCTTAATAGAATCAAGGATATCAGATATAAAAGGACGATCTGGCTTGTGGATCATGTGAAGTTAGAGAACTGCAGATCTAGAGAACGTAGATCCTATACCGCGGCACCAGGGACCCGGGACGTCATATGACATACTTAACGGAGCATGAGTTATCTCACCAGTACAGTGACACATAGGTGGCCAATTCGCCATACCAGTGATCTCCGCAGATACGAAAACTCTGGTCTTTGAGAGATGTGAGAGATCCAAAGGTGTCTAAGGACCTTCGAGATGCGGAGAGAGGTAAAAAAAAAAAAAAAAAAAAAAAAAATTAAGATAATTGCAAATATTATAGCTTAATAAGTATATATTATTGAGTAAAAATTTGTGAATAATGGCAATTTGGCCCAACCAGGCTAATAATTAGATAACACATGCCATAAAGCAGCACATGTTAAACAATTATTTGTCTAGTTGAGCCAAATTGCTGTATTTACAAATTTGCCTAATAATAGTTTTATCTGGCAATTATTATCATGGCTCTAATCTTTTTTTCTCTATAAATATAATGCTAGATCTAAAAAAAAGAAATTAGATCAATATAAAATTAGATTTTTTTAAAGCATAAAAAAATTTTTTAAGGTTTTTGAATTTTGCTAAAATATACTTTTGATTTATTGTTGCCAAAAGTTCAAGATATTGCTACTAGAAGTTTAAAATCACCAGTATCAAAGCTAGTAGTTATTATTAATAACATTCTAGATTGCTAGTTACTAGAATTTGAGGTCACTAGTTATGTTATTGTACTAGATAATGATAATTACTAGAAGTCTTAAAGTTGTAATTTCTGCCTAAACATATTTTAAATCTATAAAGCAAACAAAAAAAAATAAAAATTAATACAAAAAAATGAAATTTAAAAAATAAAATAAAAAAATAAAAAAAAAATTTAAAGCAAAAAAAAAAACAAATAAAAACTTTATTGTGGGATTTTTTATAATACCAAAAAAGAAGTCTTTACTGTACTAACAAAATCTAGCAAACTGAAGCAGGTTAAGTATGCTGAACTATCTGTTGATCAAGAGACCCCAGATTATGCGATTTAAAATATATCGTGATGTGATGTGATAAATTCAAATTGTGCGATATTTATATAAGGAACCTTATACATAATTATATTGTTATATAATCTATTTCCTGAAAATTCAAAATTACACTGCACTAACTCTTCATCTACAACATTTCCTTGAGAATCCAGATGCACACCATATTCATCTATAGATAGAGTAATACCAGCAAGTTTTTTTTTGAACTAAAGAGAATTCAAAGATCAAGCCTACTTATAAAGCAACAGATCAGTAGATTAAAGCATTAGAGAAATTACACTCTGAAGTTGGGTATAAAGATAAAATTAAACAAGTAAATTCAAAAAGGTTTTAGAAGCTAATTATCAAAGTTTGTATACACAATAAAATAGCAAGACAAGCAATAATATCATACATTCTCAATAAGGTGCTGGCTTGTAGCAATTTGGTGATATCTTAACTAGCACTCTGTTATAGAAAAGCCAATTGATATACTAAACTCCAAGATGTATTTTAATCTAAATTAAATAATTAATAAAAAGGCTTGAGTAAATGTTTCAAGGTGGATAGTTTGATGTTGAATGAGGTTAAGCATATTCTTAATTACTCTACAATGCAGTATAATAATCCAAAAAGATTGTTATAATATATTTTTTTTTTTTATAATTCTATTTTGTTGGCATTGCAGGGAGCAAATATTATATTCTTCAAATTAGAAATTTTATCAAACAATTTAATAGAGGGATTAATATTAAGTTATACTAGTCAAAAACAAACCAACAAGGACTTGAGGACTATAATATGCAAATGAAGTAATCAGCTTGCCTAATATTAAGAGTGTTATTGATGATTATGAATTCTATTTTATTAAGCTCCTAGTAATATCTGTAATGAATTTCTACTTAAAACTGATATCAGCAAATTTTGGCAAGTAGTTTTTTTTTTGTATTATCAAAATCATATAAATATGCCACATATATATATACTAATATTTTTTTATTTTCTAATTAGCAGACAATAGTTTTACAAATATGCAGTAGATAAACAAATGTTAAGAAAATACTTTCTGACTATATATAAAACTACTAATATTAAAATTAGAACCCAAAGTATATCCAATTATTCTGGAAGAAAGATGGTAATACAGATATTAAAAAAACTTGGTTATTCAGATACTATTGTTATATCAATTACAAGACACTAGTCTTAGAAAGGTTTGGCTACATATAGAGGTCCAATCCAAATAAATCTATCATTTATTTATCTGTATTTGAATTATCTAGATAATTTGAATTAGATAAACAGACCTGATATCTAGATAATCTAACTGATATTTGAATAATTGTTTAGATATCAATAGTAAACAGATAGCTGCTATCTGTTATCCAAGTATTCAAACTGAACTTTATTCAGATATCTAATAATTATCTGAATAAATGCTATTCCAATTGAAACTCTAGCTATAAATAAAAGACAGAATTAATAATACGGCAAGAGAGTTTGACCAGATTTTTAGTATATTGGCACAAATTTCTAGTAGTTCATCAAAGAGTAAATTTTGAATAATTAATTTATATAAATATTTTAACATTTGGCTAACTTAGATATCTTTTTTTATAAGCTCCTATTGAAGACAATTATGTTCTAAATAACAATAACACTGCTGAAGATAATGCTGATAATCCAAGTAATTGTGGTGTCTCAATAACTATGGAGCCCCCAATAAAGTAGCTTTAGTAATTAGTACTTTGCTCTTGCAAGTTCATACTTGCACCAGGCTAATTTGCAAGTGTTATTGTTAAATACACTATGTGATTTTGAAGTATCTGACTCGAATCAAAGTGATAGGTTTTCAAGTAATGTGTTGGGCAAGCCTGATCAAAATATTCCTCAAAAGCAAGAAGAAAAGGATTCAATTAAAGATCTTAAGGAAGACTATAAAGAATTAACAAATAAAAAATTTGTTGAAAAATTCCTTAATAGTAACATATTCAATAATTGTACATTTAATTAGTAATTCATGAGAGATGGACAGAATTACTATAGTAATACTATATATACATGAGAGGATATTAAATATAATGAAAACAATTAATATCTATAATCTGGTGCTGAATCGAATTCTGTCAAGTTAACATCTTTTGTATTTCTAACAAAACTTGTAAAGGCAGTTTTCTCTTTCTAATGGTAGTAGAATTATCAAAGTTGGCCTGATGGATTATAAGATATTCTTATATTTATCTTTGTAATTATATGAAATTTCTTTTCACATTTGCAAAAAAATTTCATATGATCATAAAAAAAAAATAGGAATATCTCATAATTCATCTGGCCAATTTTGATGATTTTACTACCATTAGAAAGAGAAAAATTGCTTATACAAATTTTGTTAAAAATACAAAAGATGTTAACTTGACAGAATTTGAGAAATTTTAATTCTGGCTCCAGATTATAAAAATTAATTGTTTTAATTATTAAATTGCCACATTTTTACTTATAAAAATTCAGTACATCTCTCGCGAATCACGAATTAATTTTTAATTGTTATAATTGAAACACAAAACTGATAAAATTAACTGGTTCAAAATGTAAAACATTTGATTTATTAATTTATTTCTTTGAAAGCTTCATATAATTTAGAATTTGTAGTTTCTGGCTCAGGATTTAGAATTTTAAAAAAATTCAGAATTTTAAAAATATTCTTGCAGAATTTGTCTCCTGGCCCAAAATCTAATATTTTAAAAAATTCGAACCAAAATTTAAGTTTTCTGGCCCAATATTTAGTATTTTAAAATAATTATTTTAGTTGTTATTTGACATTGTATTGTAATTCACAAAAAAATAACAGTACAATGCTGCGTCATGATCATATGAGTTTGCTGGATAACTAGATTTATTATTTATAAATCACTAATTTTGATTTAATTTTTTTATTACATAATACATTTAGAAGATATATGTATTTTTTAAATCACAATAGCAATAGTTTTTTAAAAAATTGTATCCAAAGATCAGTGCTTAATTATTGCGTTTTGCAAAAAAGATGTGGCCTCTGTAGGTCATAAAGTCGTGTAAAAATCAGAAATTCTATCGATTTTAAGAATTTTATCAATTTAAAGAAGTATAAACATAACCATTCGAAGATAAAAAAACAACAGACAATCCAAAATCTCGAAAATTTTCCTTGAGCTTCATCACAGAAATCATGTGGCAATTAGTATTGCTTGTTGCAAATATGAAATGCGACTTTTTTATTGCACTACTAGGGTTGCAACTTCTAATTTGACAAATAAAAATTTCAATTTCTGTTACTTTTTTTTTTTATATAAAGTTTTTATTAATTTGATAATAATTAAATCAATTTATTAAGTGGAATTTGAAATTTCTTACCAATTGAATTGATTTATAATTCTGTTATAACACAAGTTGATTCAGAACCCACAATAATTCGATTTTTATATACAAAAACATATATGATACATAATTATAGTTAGTATCAATAAATGATATAGGTCATTTGTTGACTAGTAGAAATTCAAAAATGATATTCATTTCGAATTGACAAGATTAAATAACCGATACATAATGTCGAAATAATGTTAACACTAATACATACTATTACAATTATGATTTTTTACAATTAAAATCCTTTGGCAAATAAATATTAGAAGCTCAACAATAACTCCTTTCTATGACACATTATAATATTACGCTTGACAAATCCTATAATAATATATAATTTTAATTAAAATTAATAAACCACATCGGATTGATAAAATCCTCAAGCATTGATTAAGATCTTTATTTTGGTTCATTATAGCAATTAAGTATTATTACAATCATTAACAAATTTCAGTAATAGTTATATTTCAATAATTTCTCCAGTAAAAAATTATATGAATAATTAAAATTATGTCATACCTGTTATGCACTATTTTGATTACAAGAAATTGCATCTAGGTTCATGCTTGTGAGCTCCCTGAATCTGAACACTAGATATAACTATTTTGCATATGATTTATC
>CAJVPU010001928.1:0-11650 GCA_910591775.1 Dentiscutata heterogama | reverse complement strand
CAACTTATTATCAAAATACTTTTAAAAATTTCTGATCAACTCTATAACAATATCTGGATCCCCTATTGCTCCAACTTTTCACATTGGAAAAAAGTTCATCAAATCCCATCACATATCAATACTATACCTCAGACCTCTTTACTCTCTAGAAACTACAGAAACAGAATTATCTATATATACAGTTGCTTCTGTGGCTATGCTGACCAGCTACACTCTAACTCTAATACATGCTTTCTATTAGGACAAGCCTTTCTTAAACACAATATTTGGTCCACTATGTGGATTAAATATAGCATTCCTATTAATCATATTTTAACTATTCAAATCTAGGTGAGTCTTGACCACTCTAATAGGTTTAGGTCACAGATAAATCAGTCTGAGCTTCTATTCTTGCATGTAATTTATATTTATTTGTTTATATACAAATTAAGTTTTTATATAGTCTCAGCATGATTAAAGATCCATTTGATTGGCCAAAATCTGATCGTCATTTAATTGGTCAAAATTAGAATTAAATTCCGATTGGCTCATACAAACATATCTTTTAATACAGAAGTGAAAATACAAGAAATCTCAAAATACGCTACAAGTTTAAAAATTATATGTCTAGGCCACACAAATTTAATTTATTGGTTCTCGTAACATGAAATTTTTTAAATAGACCCGGCCGGCCGGCTTTTTTTTTTAATTTTATATGTAACAATTTATAAATATATAAAAAATTTTTTATAAAAATTTTCAAAATTTGACCCGGCCGGGTTACAAGAACCAATTAATTAACTTTATATGGCCTTAGTGTTTTTTTTTTTTATACGTTCATAAAAAATTTTACAAAATATTTAAAGTTTTTTTAATATGTATTTATTAGTTTTTTTTTATATGTATTTATTAGCTTTTTTTTATATATATTTATTACAAAATTGTTTCGAACTTGTACTTGTACGACAAATAAATAATAAATTGAGCAAAATTTAATATATTTTTAATTCATATAAGCACGTCAAATATAGTAATTTTCAAAACTTTCGCGATAAAAATGCTGAAAAGCATAATTAACCATGGCCCCTGTTCTATCTATAATTGTGATAAAAGCTCTAAAGATTTTCGATGTTTATCTAGCTTGGCAATAAAAAAGGCATCTATTAAAGGAAATCTTCGGTCATATCCTTATTTGCTACCTGGTCACCAAATTTGTAGTCCTCATTATATAGCTATTGTTGAAAATCAGTTATCTACACCTGCGCTTGCACAAAATGAGTCCTATAATGAAGCGTCTACTCCAACATTACCAATTAACCTATCACTAGGTAATCAATTTAAAAAAATGACAAGCGTTTTATATACAAAAAGATATGATAATGTAATACTTGACCCTAATGAGTTTGATAAAATGCTTGTGAAGGCTGACCCAGATCTGAAAAATTTTTTTGCTGATATGTGTGCTATGTTAATACCACAGGAATGCTCGTCTTATAATAAAAAAGAAGATAAGAAAAAGATCATTGCAATCTTATACTTAATGGCGAGGATACGTAATAAGCATGTTGATAATTTCAAACTGGAGCTTGCTTTGTATCTTGCAGGTTCTGGTGCAACTTGCGATTCAATTAATACTTTAAGCAATGCTGGAATTTCGGTTATCTATCAAACAGTATATAACTACAAAAAAAAAATTGCTGGTGAACATCCAATAAGGGTAAAAAAATATTTTAATGACAATAAAAACCTTTTTTGCATATACAACCTGAATGATTATCATAACATCTATGAAAATCGACGTCCAGATAATACATCTCTTTCAGGCGCAGTTCATCTAGCGACATGTGTATGCAAAAAGGTTGAAAGGTCAAATTCTGTGCCAGTTATATTTAATAATAAGTCTGTTCATAATCCAAATAATATCGATGCATCTATTATTTGTGAAAGGCTTATTAACCGATACCTGTATTGCTTCGATTTGTCATATTATCAACGGATGGCTCAATGGAATAGCTCATCTTTTCCAACTTTGATAGAATAGATCAGCTTTCAATACATTTTTATGATAATGCTATTGAAGAACGAAAAGACGAACGCAAAATAAAAGGTGCAATCTTAGTAGGAGTAAAGGAACAACAGCTACATTCCATGCAAGATTATCTAAATGCACTTAATATTATCTTAGACTATAATAAAGAAATAGGTTATCTTGATGATAATGTAGTGCCAATCGTCGCTGACTGGCCAGGTCAGCATTATATTCGTCAAGTGCTTACTCATTTCATAACAAAAATGATACTTCAATACCAAAAGAAATAGTATCATTTGTTCCTTTACTTGGGCTTTTGCATGTCGCACTTAACACAAAAGAGCAAGTAATGAAAATTTATTACCCATTTTTTAAAAAGCTCTTTCATTTTGTATTTGGAGAATGAAAAGTTCTGGCAAAAAAGCCTAGACCATGGAGAACAAATCTTCTGCTTGAGTTGGTGTTTACTGCATGAGTCGAAATTAAAAAGCATATTGTAAGAAAGTTTATTTTTCTTCAAAAAAATATCAAGTATCAGGTTATTATAGAATTGTTAGACAATATTGTATCTGCTTTTCTCGATATATATGCTCTGTTGTTTCGATCCGGATCATTTGATAACTATGTGGAAACAATTTTCCGTATATGGACATTCGCCTTGCGATGGCATTGCAAAAATTATAACAAAGCTCCATTGGCATTTTTGTCAGATCTAATCTATTGGAAAAAAATCAAACATCCAATTAGAGAAGTAATCGAAAAAAATTTAGTTCAGTTTAATGATTATTGGGTGGAGAATATGCATAGTAGAATACGAGCGACAACATCTCCAAAAGATACTGCTAATAATATACAAAAACAGGCTTATCTTTTGGATTTTCATAAATATTCAGCTTTCCGTGAGATATTTTCGACTACAAACCGATATCCATATTTACCACAGGACCTAAAATTTTTAACTACTAAAACCTTTATTTTTCTTATTTCACAATTTCAAGAAATTTACAGAAAAAATGAGGAAACTATTTTAATCAGCAACCAAATTCCATCTCCATTAAAGCGATGAAAAAAAAAAGAATTATCTATCTCATATAACCTTCCTACTCTAGGTGAAATAGAAATAACTAGCATGCCAACCAGATATAGTACATCATTCCCTCCCTTGTTCAATAATTGTGATCATTGTTATAAAACATTAACTATAAATGATCAAACAATTATTCTAATATGCGGGCATGGTTTCACCTAGAGTGCTATAATGGGATGGAAAAAAAATGCAGACATTGTTTAAATTACTACAAAAACGGTATATGGAAAAATGTCAATGCACTTTTAAAAGGTCTAAATTCCAAAAAAAATTTTGATGAAGATTTGGATGACGATCAAGAAGATACCGAAGAAGATAATGATAATGTAGAAGAAACAGAAATCAATTAGTTAAACAGGCAGGAAACCATAGAATTAGAATTGTTTAGTAAAATTAGCAAAATTGATAACTAGTAAAAAAAAAAAAATACATGTAAACTTTTGAAATTCAAAAAGATCTGGTAAGTTCGAGAAATGCGTTATTAAGTATAGTAAAACTTATACCAGGCTTGAGTGTTCGTTTGAGGTACGACATCGGTCAGATTATTCTAATTGTTTTATAGTAGGTATAAAATGGAAGGCTAAGTATACGTTCGGCTTCTTAGTTTCAAATAGTATAAGTAGACTTTAGTTGAACATAAAAAGCCCTGTTTTTTAAAAAATAACGGCATAGTAAAACTTTTTATTGAATCTGATTATACCAGATTAAATCTAAAGGTAGATAGACAAACGAACTTCCAAGAAGGTTGTGAAGTTTCGTGGATGATTAATATGCAATGTAACTTACTTTGCATATAAGCAAAAATAGACCTTTTCCTATTTAAGCATTATAAAAAAAATTTTGTCGATTAGCCAATCAAATGGATTTTTAATCATGCTTATAGTCTCTATGTAATTACTTATATAAATTATCTAATAAAGATATGAGCAAGGCCTCACCTTAAAACCAAAAAAAAAATAAAATAAAATAGTATATTAGTATAAAAATATATATATAAGAATTTAGGTTATAAACATTCAATTTTTTGTAATTTTAGGGTACAAATAACCTAAAACATGTATAAAAAAAATTTTGAAATATTGGGTAGTAGAAATTAACTAAAAGTGATTATTATATAAATGATAGACTTTGTGTAATAATTAATAAGTTTATGTAAAATTGGTTATCAGAATGAGAAATATAAAAGGAAAATTAATATTTCTATTATATAAGATTAATTCAATAAATTTAGAAGTAGCAGAAATTATACAAGAATCATGTATAGTGAAAAGAACAAAAGAAAGACAAAAATAGTTGTAAAAAGTAAGTTAAAAGGAGTTAAGATATTTTAAAAGATAACATGATAAGTTTTAATGCTACAAGGATGAAATATAACTTGTTATAATAAAAAAAGTGTATAGAACAAACTTTACTAATTTATGAAAAGAGGTTAAGAATAAGGATAATGAGAAAATAGCCAAAGTTTGAGTTTTTGGCCTTAAAGGCCTTTTTTGAAGTTTATTTTACGAATATAAAAGATAATAATTTAAGATTTGAGTAGTATATGTATTTTAAAGTAACAGACAACTTTTATTAATATAACAAATTAGGTTAATTTAATAAAATTTTGAGAAAATAAGTGTTTTTTTAGGCAAATTTGAAGTAAATTTTTGTGTTAGAGATTTGCAAGAAGAGTTAGTATTGCTATATCTTGTATATCATAATCATTTACTCAAAAAAAGATATTTTATATATATATACATTATCTCTTATTTAGTCTATAAGTTAATATTAGGATTTATTAAAATTTGCACAAAAAAAAAATTATTGTATGAGAATTGTAAGAAGTAATATATTGACAAATAGCTTGAGAAAAAGAAACACTTATTAATATATATGATATAAAAGAGTGAAAAGTAAAATATATTACAATTCTAATTATAAGTATTTAGATTAAGTATTATAGTATGGCCACTATTGATTATGAGTATTACATCATTTATGCTATAAATCACTTTCTTTTTATTTCGTTATTATGCTTGTTATTTTACATGATGCATACGTCATTCATACTTATATTATATTGCACTATATGAATTAAAGAGGTTTTAAAAAAACATAAATAGTATAATTTATGATCAATGACTGCTATACAATAATATCAATATAGCATAATAATTCTGAAATACATCACACTGGTATGTGATAATTTTTTTGATTATTCAGAAAATGCCACTTCGTGGCATTCTCTGATCAAAAAAATTATCACTGTACCAATGTGATATTATCTCATATTATCATACTATATTATATAATTATAAGTTTTTTTTAAAATTTATATTAATATTTGAATTTAAAAATTACAAATATGGAATTCTATACTAAACTTATTTCATTGCTAAAAAAATAAGTTTAAAATTTCAATCACAAATATAAATATGTTTAGGTTTCTCCTCTCAAAGGCATTAATTACTACAGGTTTTTAAATAAAAAATCTTGAAGGGAAATAAAATAATATTTAAAAATAGTTGGTAAATATAATTGATAAAGTATAGTAGCTTGAGAAATAGCATCATCTTCTTTTAAATATTTTTTAAAAAATAGAAGTAAACTATTAACTTTTCAAGAGGAATATTTGCAAAAAAAAAAGCTTTAATCAAATCCTCTATAACTTCTTTTTTTAACTTAGATAAAATTTTAATAATAGAAATGATGTTTGTTTTTTAGATAGCTCTTTATTTTTATAAATTTATTTCTTTTTAATATATAACTTTAAATTATAGTGACTATTAACTATAGATTTTACCTTCTATTCACCAGAATAATTAAATAGTTGCAAAACATAATTCTATCATTTTCTCTAAAAACACCAGAATATTTACTTATATGAGTAGCTATAGAAACTTTTTTATTACAAGTTGCTATTATTAAAAAAATTTAAACCCTATTGTATATTTATATTAAAAAAAATTGATATGTATTATAATAATATTACAATTATATTATAGCTGTTTTCAAAATAGTTGAGAATTGTAGGGATTTACAAAAAAAAAAAATTATTCGAATACTTGAATACTCAAATACTCAATTAGTTTAGAACCAAACCAATGATCAATTCTCTGATTCACCTATATACTCATGTTATTGTTATTACTAAACAATTACACAACTAGCTTAATTGACAAATTGCCATACATGTGCATTGTGTAAATATAGCAATAGCACTTTTTTATTTTTGGTAGCTGCTTTTGTTCTGTGACTCTAACAAATTTTTTTTTTTTATACACTTATATAAAACTACAAACTACGATACATTGTCATAACTGCAGATTTCACTTACATTCTGTACTCTTTGCAGCTCTATCCTTGCCAGTTAAAGAAGCTAACTACTTTTTTAAATCTAGAAGAGTAGCAATTTTAGCATTTATAGTGTATTGGTTAGTGTTTAGTGATTTTAAAGCCTGAATCTTTTCGTTTAGAGTTTGAATTTGGATTTGAGCTTCTGTATTTTCTCTCTATTCCTTTTAAAAACTTTTGCTCATAATTGGTGTCTTGGGTTTATCCAATTCACTATGATTAATCTTTTTTGCATTACCTTGCTTGTTATTTGTATAAAGTCTATAAACAGTTACACAGCTATGCATATGTATTGTATATAAGCATTTTTTATTTCTAGACCTTTGTTCTGCGACTCTGTTTAATAACAGTAACTAATTTTTTTTTTTATATATATCCTGTTGTCATAACTATTTATCTTGATGGCTACTCTGTAATATAGGCACTTTTTATCTCTTGGCTTTTGTTTTTTAACTCTGTTCAATAACAGATATATATTTTTTGAAGGCAAGAAAGTAGCCTTTCCAGATTTGAGCAACATTAGCGAAATTTTTTTTTAAATAAATTTTTTAACTGATTACTTTTAACTTTTTGTATAACATCCAACAAGGTCGCAGAACTAAATTTTCTTTACCAATATTGGATAATTTGTCTCAATCACATCTCCATATACAAAATTTCTGAGTTGAAATACTTTTATACAATTATTGTCAACATCTTTACCTTACTTAGCTAATTATGTTGCTATTATTAGAGTCATCTTGCTTCATTCACTGAAGGTTTAAATAATTGCATTCAGACTTAAAATAAATTATTTTCACATTATTGGACCTTATTATTAAAGTGTTCAACTGGGTTTGTTGATTTTTTATTTGTATCTGTTATTTTTTTTATTATTCAAGTATTAAAAAAAATATTTTAAAAGTATGATGTAATTTCAGAGGTAGTATAATAAAGTATTTTTTCATGAATTTTAAATTTTTTGTTTATTGCTTTGTCTATAGTTTTATTATTATCTTAGTAATATCAAATACTTGTTATAGTAAAGTATCTGTATTGTTGTATGGAGTCTGTTCCTTATAGTGTGATAGCATATAACAATTGTAGTAGGGTTGGCGATTAGGGACAGACAATATACAGTAATAATTATATAAGCAATAGCTAAAATTTAACACTTACTTATTTCATAAATTATTATATATTATTAAGTAATTTATAATTCAGAGATAAATTTTTTGCCTATTTCTAATTCAGAGATCCTAGTATTTAAACAATTGATTTTTACAAATACTTGAACTATCAATTTGTAAAAAAAAACCAAAAAATGTCTTCATATTACTACAAGATTGGTACATGTTTTTCATATCAGAAAAGCATGTTTTGTTTACTGACCTCAGAATAAACATATGTGAATATAATATTAACATAAAGCCTTCTTATATTAAGACCAATTCTCAACAAATTTACAGTCACATATATGATCCTTATAGCATCTTATCTAATTAAAAAAAGTTACTTCAATGTTATAACCATATTTATACCTCTGTTGTAATTTCGATATATCATTTAATCTTACTTTTTGCTCTGCATGTCATTCATAGTATAAATGTATTAAGAATTATGATAATACAGGTACTAGCAATGGCAATGACAAAGACGATAGTAACTATGGTGATAATATTTTGGCTTTATCAAAGAAAAGTCCTTCTTGCTTTTAATTAAAAGTGAAGGTTATAGTCCAAGTCAAAAATTCTACCACACTATCTGCTAAATAGTTTACTTTTAATACAGATAAATTTTTTATTTTTTATAACCAACTTGCTAATCATATTAGTAAGTGTACTGATACTGATAATGATAACATTGATAAAGATTATATTAAATTTATCTATAAAGTAAATGGACATGGTCAAGAAATGGTGTTAGAGGATGAAGATTATTATAATGCTTTTATAAATGAAAGCAAAAAATTAAAAAAATCATCTAAAGATGTAGTTCTGAATATTATGCTAAAATCTGATATAAAAAAAAAGAAATATGAGGCTAAGGTATAATATTAATATGTTGAATTATAAATCAAAAAAATTAAAATAAGATTCTTTGATTTTTAACTTTGAAACCCCTAATATTTATAGGATTCATCAATAATTAATATCAAAAATTCTGATTCTAATAAAGAAAACCCAAACTAAAAAAGCAAAAAAAAGTGATCATTTACCAGAAGAGGAAAGACTATTCTCTAATGAAGTCGAACTTGCAAATATTATTACCTAACTTTACTCCAAGTATTATAGTGGTATCTATAATACTCCATATTATATAGAGGATGGCTGACACCTCCCTCTTAACCCTGCTCATCTTCATCTCAAGATATAGTATGATATTACAATAATTCTAAAATATTTACATAATACATGTACTGTTATTAAAAACAGCATTTTGAGTAATAGTAAAATCAGATTTAAATAATCTACAAATAAAAAAATTTTTTTTGTGTGATCTTTTTGTATTGAACTGATATCTACAAGTAAAAAAAAATTTTTAAAAAAATTGTTAAAAGGGCTGTTTTAATATATAAACCATATATGTGGCATATTAATGTATATACTAATATTCATTTTAATTTTAGAAGATGAACATTATTGATTTAGACACACTATCCACATATTCATCATTTAGACTAGATCAAGCCCTTAAGCCTAATACACAAATATTGCAATCACAATCACAGTCTACCACTATGAAAGATGCATTAGGTTCTAACTTTGTTTTGGCTCTTCAAGAATGCCTCAACAATCTTACAAAAGTTTTGAATTTGGATAGGACAATTTGATAGTTTTTTTTTTTAATTTATATATTTAGAATATATATATATATTTTAAATATAGTGCTAAGTCTTGCATTATATATATAATGAATTTATATTATATGTTATATACGTATCATAAAATAAATTTGATATATTACAAGTGAAAATGGGGCCTTACTTATATCAATTCTCATTAATTTTTAATATTTCATGACCTAAATATATACCATACTTCAATTATCATAATAAGTACTCTATACTTGTCTACAATTTATTCTAAAAAGCATAGCTCTGAAATATTTATCTATTATACTTGTTAAAGATGTAAAAGATTTTTCAGAAGGGTGCAATGCAATACAAAGTAAACTTTAGATAATATGAGAATTTATTAATTAATATTATGATAACTTCGAATGTTTAAAATTTTTGGGTTATTAATTGTGATAGCTGAAAGAGGCAGCTTATGTAACAGACCCAATTACGATTACATGTTCTATCAAATAACTGATAGAATGTAAATATGAGATAATCAGATAATTAGTAATACAAAAATATGATTAATTAATTAATTATATGATAATTTAATTATAGAAGTGAAAAATATTAGGAACAAACCCAACTTTCATTCTGGTTATATCCACTCTAGAGTGATATATAATTTGTGTAGCCTGCCAAAATGGTAGTTATAAATAAGAGTAGATGGTGGGATCTATTAGAATTGTGTACTGAAAAATATTAAATATGGCCTGTTAAGAAAGAAAGAGCATATTGCTCTATAAACAACTGCATAGTTGCAAGAGAAATACCCATATGTTTCTAGTTTATTCCAAAATAAGATACAAATCAAAAGTAGTCACAAATTTAGTTAAAAATATGTGAGTTTTTGAAAACATGTCACATTGTGCACATAGATTTTATATACTGCATATAAGGATCATAAAATATGAGAAAATTGAACAATTTAAAGCAAGTAATCTGTGACTGTTTATAATTTTTTAAAAATACTGTAGTGAATACATGAGCAAAATAATTGTTATGTAGAAGACTCGTGACTGAGCAATAATTATATATATATATAATATATATATTTTTTTTTTCGGTGTTAAGGTGACCTCTATGGCCGGGGGCTTTTTATTAGATAATTAACAACATTTATAATTATGATGAGGGTACAACTAGCCACACGTACAACTTTTGGTTGTCTATTTAAATAGTTCGCCCAAGTTCTATACTAGCCACCATACCTGCAATCTAACTAGGAGATTACCTATTTAAGTTCTTTGGCTTTTACAAGTAAGAGTACAACTAGCCATACTTGCAACTTTTGGTTGCTTATTTAAGTAGTCTGCCCAAGGTTCTACACTAGTTGCCATACCTGTAACCCAACTAGAGGATTACCTATTTAAACTCTTTGGTCACAACCGGCCTGTCATTTCTTACCTAACCAAGGTATAACTCACTATTCATATGCTAGATTTTGCGATACCTATAGATTTCACACCCTACCTAGGATTACTTTATCCTCAAGGTAAACCTAACAGAGCGGTACATTTTTCATACATGTATTCACCTGCATGTTGGTAACTTCTTCCTAATCTAGTACCTGTTGTCTTGTAACTATTGAGTTTATATCTCAAGCTATCTTTTAGGATACTGCTATAACCCGATCCGTATCTCAAACTACAACCTTCCTATTTTAGTAGTTGTTATGTACTCCTGCCCTTGTATTGAGTTCACACAATCCCAGCACCTATATTCAGACTTTTCTTCTTTCCTGGATTCTTTATCGGTCTCTCCTTTACTTCTAGCCGGCAACTCAGAAAAGTTGGTTTATCTAGACTTTAAGTATCTATATGGTCTTCCTTCCTTTGGTACATGCTTCCAGAGCACATGTCCTTTTCCTCTGATTTTGGCGACCTGGCGGTTTAGCTAGTATGTTCCCCCACTTAAGGATCTGGTCGCTTGGTTCTTTGATCTCAGTTCCCGGTTCCAAATTTGGTCCTCCTGTAGTACCATTGAAAATTGTACTATCTTCCAACTTGGGACTTGCCAAACGGGTTTTCAGTTCTTCCAGTATCTTGGGTTTATTGCACCAAGGCTCCAATTCTAGATAGTGTGACTGAGATTACAGATTTCTAGATCCTACCAATCGTCAAATAGCTGTTAACTATATCACAGGGCTATTTTTCAAAAACATCATCTGTGGGATTCGAACTCTAGACCTGCTGTCTGGAGGTGCGACAACTCCACCACTTCACTAAGTCGCTACACTCTATATATATGTTAAAATTGAAATCTTAAATATATACATTGTATCTCTTAATATGTAGACTAACGCAAGCAAATTTGCCTGCATTTTTGCATTTTTTTAGCTCTGATTTACTTTTTTAAAATGCTAAAATATTTAAATAAAACTTTGCACAATTATATT
>CAJVPU010001927.1:7500-11651 GCA_910591775.1 Dentiscutata heterogama | reverse complement strand
TCTTCACGTCACTTAAGCAGAAGTTTGTGTAACGGTTTATCGAAAAAAGACCCCTAAAAATCAAATCGGTGGATATGCCAATTACATTTAGAAGATAACAGGTTATAGGATTTTTCTCGGGATTTTCTTAATGAAATCGTCAAAGAAATGTATCATCTGTATAAAAATATTGAGAGACAAAAAAATCCGTTTAATTCTTGATACATTAGAAACAATTCTTTTATCAAAATTGTTAATTTTTGCTTAAATGATAAATCAATCCTATTGTTCAAACTGTGCTTGCAAATTGTTATTATTATGGTAAATAAGTTGAAAAGATAAACATTTAATGTTAGAAAGTGGTATCTTGCGTATAATAGATTTGGAATTGAAAAGATAAGCATAAAGCATTCATTTGTTGTCAAAAATCTGTAGAGATGGGATATACTAATGGAATATTTATGTTGGATAATGTTATTATGATGGAGTTGAAAAGGATGAACATAAGGCATTCATTTATTATCAAAATCTGGATACGTTAAAGGAGCTTATAATGTTGGAGATTTTATCTTAATGAAATTGGTATTAAAAGGATAAAGTAAGGCATTCATTATTATCAAATCTGCAGAGATGGGTAACGCTAATGGAATGACAAGAGTTGCAGAATATTATCGAAACGGAATTGGAATAACAAGAGATTTATAAAGTTAAATACTGGCATCAAAGGCAGATTATGAGTTTATCATTTTTAAGACGCAACTAAATCATAGAATTAGGTGTAATTGAAATTAAAGGGGCAGATATAGGGTTAGAATAAATTTAGATCAGAAAAAGATTGTTATATTTGACCTTGGAATTCGACTGTCGCCAGGACTAGTGATTGGTTTCTAGCTAGCGAAGATCGAGAATCGAAATATACGATAAAATTGATACATATATTAAAAAAATTTAAAGATAAACTTTTCCTTTGCCGATTAGAATATGAAATAGAAAAACTGTGATTATTCATTAATTTTCGCTATCGGACTCGGCCGTGATTACTCTTAAAGTCATTTTGATGCCAAAATAATAGTGCTATTTAAGCGACTAAAATGGTCAGTTGCATTTGATCACATACAATCATAGTGGGATTAGAACGTAAAGTTTCCCTTTCGTCATTCAAATATTCTTGACTTTATAAATGGTTATTTAACCTTAAGGCTTGAATAACTCGATCAAACGATTAAAATACTTTTTGAGTTTAGGTCGTGAATCATAAGTTAATATGATCCATTTACTAGCCAAGGTACAATAATCTTTCATTATATATTGATCTAACCTATATTTATATAATTTTATATTTAATTGCCGACTATATACTGTAGGACTAGTGAAAAAAGATTTAACATTAGGTAACACCCATCTTAATTAATTCTATTATAAACTATATGTTTTATTATTAATTTATTTCTAACCTAAAAAAACAAAATCTTATAAATAATTATTAGCTACTAATGAATGGATACATAATTCTGAAATTGATAATTTGAAAAAAAATATTGATGTATCAGTTAACATGGATTCTTATGATGAATTTGAAAATATTAGAGAAATAAGTTGAAGTGGATTTGCAATTGTACATTTTGCTAAATGGTATGATAAAGACAGTTTGTACAGAGGAGTCACATCTAAATTACCTCATAAATCAAATAATCATCGTGAAGAATTTACGAGAGGTAATCTTTACAATTAATTATATTATTCGTGATATACCATTTATATTAACATTTTGAAATATATTGTATATTCTTTTGACAAAGTTAAAAGACCCCACTTTTTTAAAATGGTTTGATATGTCAAAAAGATAAGCTTTTAAAGATATATTCTTGTCATGGAATGTGCTCCAAAGGTGTTTTGCGTAAAAATCCATCATATTATATAATACAAATGGACTGTAAAGATAAATTAAATCTGCTATAATATATTGCATCAGCTCTTCAGATGATTCATTTTCATGATCTTAACCGTAGGGATTTACGTAGTGGAAATATACTACTAACTAGCTTTAAAAGTGCTTACATTTCAAATTTAAGACTTTCTATAACTGTTAATATTGCCAAACTAGCTCTCAGGGCCCGGGCGTTGCCCCAGGTTTGAGGTTCTAATTTTTTCTAATTCTTATATTAGCTCTCAGGGCCCGGGCATTGCCCCAGGGTTTTACCACAAAATTCCGAAAAACAGATTCCCGAAAGAACCTAATACAAACAAAGCTAGCCGGCATTAGTTATAATGTTGGTCAATTTAGTTGGTATTATGTTCTTTCAGGATTTTGTAGAGAACCTTGCCCCAGATATGAGGTTTTTAATTTTTTTTTTTGTTTTAGATCTGGGTTTAAATAACCTAGTTTAGATTTAAATAAACCTAACTTATATTTAAATGGACCCATATTGGGTTCAAATAGACCTGTCTTGAACCTGTTTTGGGTTCAAATAAACCAAAGTTGGGGTCAAATAAATTTTATATAAATTTGAATTAGCTTATTTATTATTTGTTTGTTTATAATATTTTTTATTTTTTAATATCTTTTAATTTATTAAATTAATTTTTTTAATTTGTATTTTTTTTAATTTTTTTAATTTATTTTTTTTTAATTTTTTCATTGTTTTTTTTTTTTAAATTAAAGTTTTTTTTAATATTTTTTATTTTTTTAATTAATTTTTTTTTTATTTTTTAATTTTTTTAGTTAATACTGTATTTTTTTAATTTTTTAAAATATTTTTTTATATATTTTTAAATAATTTTTATATATTATTAAATTATCTAATTATTTTATTTACTATTTTATTTTTTATATTTTAATTTAATTTTTTTTTAGTTTAGTTTTCTATATGTTTTTCAATTTAAATTATTTTTTAGAATGATTTTAATATTTACTAGAGTTAAAATTTATTGGGATGCTATATTTTAAAAATATATCAAGTAAACAGAATTTGGTATTCTAAATAAAAATATTAAAGACCCTCAAAAATCTTATAAAAACTAAAATTAGAACCTTATATCAAATTAATATAGCAAACAATCTTATATTTGGCTAATTTTTGTAGATCTACTCATGATTACTTGTGATAATTAACCAATCAAATTATATAGTTTTAAAATGTTTATCATTTTAATATTACTAAAAAACAAAAGAAAACTTTGTTTAAAAAAGCTTACAAATAAATATGAAAAAATCTATTATATAATTTAAAAAATAGATAGATATATAAAGTAAAATATATATAATATTTATTATTAATAAACTAAACTTTATTAAAAAGTTAATATATAATAAATTATTAGCAAAGCTATTCTTTATTCTTTATTATATTTTGAAAAAAAATTAAAATAACTATCTAATTTTTAGTTATTACAACCTTTATTAGAGATACTATATAACTCAGGCTATATAATTAATAAAACAATAATACTTATATATAATATCAACTTATTACTTAAACTAAAATTAATTTAATAGCATAACTATAATATTTGAATATGTAGAATACGTATAAGCATTAGTATATGCTTATTATTATTAGAATAGAATATCAAACAGTATATACAAAGTTCTTTAAGTTTAAAGTTTATAAAGATTATATATAATATCTCAATCTTCTTTTTTAGTTGATTATTTTTAGTGTTTAAAATTTATATATAGTTAATTAGTGATTTATAAATCAACTAGAGAGTGATTATAGTGAAATATAATATAGATTACTTATAGAAATTGGGGCTTTGCAAATATAGTATATGTAAATCTAAAACTTTTTTTTATATTAATTTAACCACTCTTCTAACTTAAGAGACTTTTGTAGAGCTTGTTAAAACATATCTAATAGTGGTTAAATTATATAAATCAGCCTAGTAGATAACAAGATATCTTTAAAAAACCTTTCTTTAACTATGCAAATTTTTTTAAAACAATACTATTGTTTTACAAAAAAATTTATATAGTTAAAGAAAAAGTTTTTAAAAAAATTTTTTTTTTTTTTTAAACTTAAGCAATCTTACCAAAAGCTTTTATTAAGTTTTATTATAACTAAAATTATAATATTAATTCCTTAATCTCTAAGTCTGACATTACTCAATATATTTAACAAGAAATATTATTATATACGACTTGCTGCACTAGTTTGTAAAAACTAGAGGCT
>CAJVPU010001927.1:0-2500 GCA_910591775.1 Dentiscutata heterogama | reverse complement strand
TTTATTTAGTATAATTATATTGAAAATTTTATATAGCAAATCTGTATTACTTAAGCAAAAATCAAACTTACAATTTCAATACAAACATGTATATAATTATAAAAATACAATTATATATTATGCTAATTTTAATAAAGAGATATTGAAATGCAGTTTTTTTTTTTAAAAAAAAGACTAACTATAATGGTAATTTATAATATTTTTGCAAAATATCAAAGTAGTAAAAATATATTATTTGTATTATATAAATCTGATAAACTACAAAATATAAAAAATATATTAATTTATATTATTCAGTAAAAGCAGTTTTTATCTATTTAATAGCAATTGTAAATATCAAGATAATTATAATATTGGTTTTTTAATAATTTGTATTATTTTATATTAATTTGTTTAATAATTAGTAAATTATGAATTTACTAATTTTGTCAAGTTTTTATTAGACACTTAAAATCTTGTTCCTAATTGGGTAAAATAAATTATATTAGGCTTTCAAAATTCTGATCTAATATCACAATTAAGCCCTAACAAAAACATATTAAATAATAAAGGCTATTATATACTCTATAAAAAATTTTATTAGAATATTTTTATTATATCTCTTTATTTTCTGTAAATACTTCGTGAATCTGCAACATAATTAGGTAAGCTAAATAAATTTTATTATTGAAGGTATAAATTTCATAAATATGCAATATTTATACTTGAGTATACAATATAAAATAGAGCTTTGGTAAAATGTAAAAGACCTGGGGTATCAAATAGAAAAAAAAATAATAAAATAAAATAAACTTTCAATTATCAGAACTATACTTATACAAAAGATTCATGGGTCTAATAATAGATTTTAAAATTAGTAAAATGAATTAAATCCAAATCTTGTATATAGCAGTCTATAATGCTAAAATTTTGCAAAAATTTCTTTTATTAGAATATAAAAAATAGTTTCACAAGCAAATTATAAATTACTAGTAATTTTTAAAAAACTTTGAATTTTTTTGATAGTTTTTATATTACACCTATTTTGTAATTTTTAATTTAATAATTAAAAGGTAACATAATACCCTTTGTCTAATTAGGAATAGTATTTATATATATCTAGTCAGAAGAGTGAGAAGTTAGGGCTTCTATAAAATTATACAAATTAGTATTACAAAATATTATTAATTAATAAAAGCTGCTTTCTCTTGAATCAAAAAACTTAAATAATATTATACTTTATAAATAAAATTAGATCTATCATAAATTCTTAAAATAAGTATTATTAACTTTAGTTGTCACAACAAAATTATTATGGCAGATTCTTGATATGATTAGCAATTAAAAATTAGGCAGCTACCTATTAAGTAAAAATTGTTCTTGGATCAATTTTATCATAATGCAAACAAAAAATCAAAAAGTTAATTCTGGTTAAAAATTAGTAAAAATTTTGTAATATAGGCCAAAAATTATATAAATTACAGCCATTAGTCAATCAAAATCAAGAATTTGTCATAACAATTTTGTTGTAGCAACTATAATTAAAGTAAGTAATGTTTATATACCACTTATCTTATTTAAGTAAGATTGAAAATAAATAAGTATTTATATTACAAAAGTGAAAATTGCTTCAGATTTAGAAAATATAAGTAATACAGATATCAACTAGTACTATTACTATCTAACAAAATACTCTAAATAACTAAACTCTATCCAAACTCTAATAGTAGGATGCTACTATTGAAGTATGGTAAGATTTGGTCTAAGTAATTAAAGTGTTAGACTAGAGCTTTATATTATATTATGAAACTCTAATTTAGAATTATGGATTATAATACTAATTTTACATAAATTTGACTTATTGGGGTAACTAACAAAGAAAAATTTAAATTATAAGTATTGAACTCTAGTCGAGTTCTGCTTTATTGTGAAGACAAAAAACATTATTTTTATATTGCTATACTATATATTAAACCAATTTGCTAATTTTAAAAAAGTTAAATATAATATAAAAAGTTTATAAATATAGAAAGTATAATATGAAAAGTGAGAGTATAGTACAAGAAGTACAAAAGATATAGTTCAAAAAGTATAAAAAGTACAAAAAGTTTAGTTTAAAATAGACAGAAAATATGGTTTAATAACTATTATTTTAACTAGTTTTTACTAAATTCATATATATCTAATCTACTATATGCAAAAAAATTTATTCTAGTTATAGTCTATTCTTTTACAATATATATACTCAAAAGAACAATAAAAAGTTAACTAGTTAGAATCACAAATTTGTTTATAAGCTACTAAAAATTCTTTACAGAAATCATTGTTTTTGCTAAATATATACTTTATAATTATAAAAATATATGCGGAGGACCAAGTTAATGACGGCCAGACCCAACGTACAGGACAGGCTATGGCACCCTTCGCATCTGTGAGAGCCGAGCATACGGTGAGCACCTCTATAGAAGGAATCCTAAACATCTCAGATACCAACTCATCAAATCCTTCTGAGATCACCTCT
>CAJVPU010001926.1:0-11652 GCA_910591775.1 Dentiscutata heterogama | reverse complement strand
ATCATAATTGTAACGTTGTTAATTATCTAATAAAAAGTCCCCGGCCAAGAGGTCACCTTAACACCGAAAAAAAAAAACTTTAATAAAATGTTATAACCAAAAAAATTATTTTAATATTAAAAAAAACTAATATATATAATTTAATTTTTTAAACAACTTTTATTATTATATAAAGATTAATTTAATTAATAAAATTTTGACTTTTTTATATAGCAATTAGCTATAATTATATATAAAAATTTTCAAAACATATTTATATTAATTTACTTCTTTATAATTATATTTTTTATAATTTTAGATTAACTATTATATACTAGAAAGATTATTTAAATTCTTACTTGTCTTTTTAATAATAATTTTTTTTGTTTATTTTTGTTAAATTTATTAAAAATAGCTAGATAAAAATTTTTTTTTATTAAATTTAGAACTATTATTAGTTTTATTATTTAGTTATAATTAAAAACCCAATATTGGATTTTTTCGATAGTATTTATATATATTACTATCAAATTTTTAATAAGTAATAACAAATGATAAAATTTAAAGCCTCAAAGCCTCTCTTTTTAGTATACTTTTTAAATATAAATAAATTAATACAAATATACAGATATAAATATAAATTTTATTTAAAAGAATGTCAGTCTTTATCTAATACTTTGATAACTTGATTATTTCTATTATTTTTTTAGCAAACTCCATTTCTTCTTTTTTCAATACTTTGATAACTTGATAATTCTTGTCATTCTCTTGGCAAACTCCATCTTTTCTTTTTCTGTTTGCCTTTTTAATATCAGTTTCTAAAACTTTCTTACTATAATACTTCAATCATTTAAATTTTTTTAATATTGGTGATAGCAGATTGTTGTATAGAAAGTAGCCCTTCATTTTTACAAAGTGACTAAAGCCTTTTTGTTGTTTTTGCATTTTCTAGATTAAAATAAAATAAATAAAATAAAAATAAAAATAAAATAAAATCAATAATGCCAATATTTATATTAGCAAGATTAATAAAATAAAATAAAAAAATAATTTAAAATGAAAAATAATAAAATAAATAAATAAATAAAAATAAATAGAGCCGATATTAATAATAATTCTGTACTATCAAATAAAAATTAAAATAAATTGATAGTATACTGTAGGCACCTGTGTATTTAATCTCCTCTTTTTTTTCGCGCGTTTCCGATCTAACCTTTCCAAATATGTCTCTCGCTAGTCTATACAGTTGGCGAATCACCTGAAGTATTTGGCAGTTATTAGCATGATATTTTGTAGCATCACGCTTCATGATCAGGAAAGGACCAGAAAGAAACTGTCCCTTAATTTTTTTTGGATCCAGTTGGTCCTGGTCACTTAGATTATCCAGCAAGAATAAAACATCTCTCTATTATAAAAAAAAATAAATAAATAAAATATATTTATATATATAGATAGATACTCTAGAGCAATTTCAGGCAAAAAATTTGTCCTTTTGCTGAGTAGTTGTCCATTGTCTAATCATTGTTATAATGTGTTATTTCATGGTCTGTTTCATGAATTGTTATGCTTCAAAGACAATTATCATGTAAGTTTTGCTGTAAGAACCTATCTCAAAATTATGATTTTATTATTAGATCATCTTTTTTTTTGTTATTTTGATTCCCGGTATACAATTGCCTCTGCGCATAATTATCTTCTGTGCAGACCATGAGCTATCCACGAGACACTCTACTAACAATGTTTAGACAATGGACAAACTACTACTCAAGGGAAGGATCGAATTTTCTGCTTGTAAGCACCCTTGAAACTAGAGCCAACAACTTGCGTCAAGACCTTTCAAATGTTTTTCAAAATGTTGAGCGCACAGATGAAAAGATCTTATAAACTCCAAACAAAAAGAAATTATAAATATGTTGCGATGTGAATTTACCAATCTAGAAACTGCAAAAAGATTTTGGCAAGAATTTTTACCAGGATGGAAACAAACATTCAAGAGTTAAAAAATGTGGCGAAAGTCCTATATATATTTAATTTATATATACAATTTTATAATCACGTGCTTTTTTTACTTTAAAATAAAGGTACTATATATTTTTTAATATCTACTATGAATCGAGATATAATATACGTGGTCATTTAAATTGTATCAGAGTGCCTCAGCTATTTCTAGCATCTAAAAATAGCACGAGTGATATTACGACAACCACATTACCAGAATTCTGCGGTGCATAAATCTGCTCTGAAAATATATTTGCTTATTGTCTTCGTAAAATAAATGTTGATTTTTATCATTTTTTAAGATCAAATACAATGTAAAAAAAAGTATTTTTAGTATGAGCGGATTTATGCACCGCAGAATTCTGGACAACTCTAAAACAACCAAATTCGACCGGAATTGTATGTTTATAGAATAAAATCGAATTTAATTGTGATATCGCTAAAGTATGCTCAAATATTCACACAATACTAGTATTTATTTTTAACGACAATAAAACTGCTTCTTGTTGATTATGTATAATAAAGTACACGCATTTTTTCCCAAAAACGCGCACTTATGGAAAGTTGATCGTACAGATGTAGATCGATGTAGATCTCTGACAAGATTTTGTATTTGATTGGCGAGAACATCATTTTCGTGCAACATTAAAATCTATAAAATGAAATTTATGCCGATACCTTTTTATAATTTTAATTGTTTATCGAATTTTAGCGTTAATATTGGTCACATATATTATAAATAATGAAATGATTCAACTTAAGACGATATTAAATGTTATAGACAATTCTGGTGCTATTCTTGCAGAATGTATTCGTGTGGCTCATGGTGGACGGTATGGTCGTATAGGTATATATTATGTATGACACTTTTTTTTTTTTTATCATATATTCTATCGCTTTTCTAACCGGTTTTTATTATAAAATTTATTTATGATTTATTATTGTTTTTTTTTATACAAGGCGATGTAATTACGGTTGTAATTAAAAAGGCTCGTCCAATTTCATCAATCACAGAAAAATCTTCAGGCGGATCAGCAGCGAATCCAGCCACAAAGCTTTTAATTCGTAAGGGTGAAGTTAAAAAAGCACTTGTTGTACGCACCCGTAAAGAAACAAGAAGACCTGATGGAAGATACATTAAATTTGATGATAATGCTTGCATACTTTTGAATAATCGTCTAGAACCTTTGGCTACTAGAGTACTTGGTGTTGTAGGAAATGAGTTAAGGGGTAAGAAGTGGGGGAAAGTTGTTAGTTTAGCTCCTAGAATTGTTTGATTCTTTCCATTATTTGCTAAAATGCGATAGAAGAATTAGGGGTTGAATAGGCTTGCTCATTGATGCATATTTTGGCAGAAAGTGGGATTTAATATAAACAATTATACTATGCATTACCATTATAGATGCAGACTTATGACATCACCTAGTTACGTCCTATATAAAAAATCGGTTTATAAAATAAACCACAATTGAGCCGTAACTAGTAACGTCAATAAGTCTGCATCTATAATTACCATAGACTGCTTTTTGTGATATGGCACCTACTAGTAATTTAAAAGTTTGATCTTCAACGCATCTATCTATGAGGTAGTTTTTTATACAGTATTTGTTCCACATCATGTTCTAGAGGAGTCTAATTTATGTCTCAGATTAAAATGTATATAATAAATATAATAAGAAGACAAATAGACAAAACAATAAAACATTATATTGTTTGCATTCTTTACAATAATATATACTATTTCTATTTAACAATTATAGAGATTCATTTAGTTCTCATACTGAAAGTCTATTACAAAAAAAAAAAACCAGTAAAACAACAAAATTTTTTTGATTTATAAATATTGTATTATATTGCATTAGTACATGTTTCTATTTTTATTATTTAGTTAAAAATTAATATAAGGATTATTTTAAGTACCATATTGAATAATTAATATTGCATATGTAAATTATATAAATTAGATATTAGTGTTGGGCATATTGGCAAAAAAAAAAAAGATTCTTTATGAAATTTTAATATACAGTACAAGCATCTATAATCTAAATTCTAACTTTAAAGAGCTGTTATAATGATTTTATAATATGATTTTTCTTATCCTAACACTAACTATAAAGAGCTATTAGAATGATTTTATAATATGAATTTTGTTATCCTAATACTAACCATCAAAGTTCCAATCTGTTAAGTGTTTATCTAAATAATTATAAGATATCTGGATCTAAATTTATTCATATTCATTTACATTAATTAATATCTGGATAATTATTCAGATATCTGAGCTATCTGAATTATCTAAATAATTCAAATATGGATGATGGATTATTCAGACTAGAACTCTACTAGCCATAAAGAGTTAAAATAATTTTAGAATACAAACTTTCTCATCCTGATACTAACTGTATAGTTATTTTGCTTTACTGTAATTATTGTTTTCATACTACACTGATGATTGGCTAATTTACATGACTGCTATCTTTTTTTTTTTTATATATTGTGTATTATGTAAGAAAGCTTTAGAAATACTGATTATTCGCTATTTTAATTGGTTGATCAATAATTTTTCTGAATTGAATTTGAATTTACTCAATTCAAATTATAATCAGATTCATGAAAGAGAATCCGAATTTAATCCGGGTAGTCCTAAAAAATTAGAATTGAAGCTCTAGTAAATTGTATAATACAAAAAATAAAAGTATTTAAATTTAGTATATTTATTTTAAAATTAATTAGGTAAAGTTTTAATAGCCTTAATTAATTATTTGATAATTTTAAAATATAACTAATATTTATTTATATATTTGCAAGTATAGTAGCAAGAGTAAATTTAGATTATTTGTTTATATAGTTAGAATAATATCTTATTGGTCTGTTTATAGCCCTCATGATACTAATATAAAAGCTAGCTTTTTTTCTGATAAGATCTTATTTTATATATATAAAGTATAAAAATAATTTATTATTCTCTATTATATGTTAGTATCTTGTTTATATTCTAAATATAAAGATATTATTAGTTCATTTGGCTTAAAATATTAAGAATTTTTTATTAAACAATGAAAATTTATATAAGTTTAAATTGCTTTATTTATTTATTAAACAAATAAGTCAAGCAAATAATATTCTTATTTATATTATATTATTTGCTATAAATAAAATATATTATTATTAAACTCTTTCCAATAATCCCTCAGACCAACTTTTCAAAACCAGAATTTCAACAAAAAAACAGTAAAATATGTTTAAGAAAAGGACATAAGACTAACAAAAACCATAAACTGGCACCTATTATTTAGAGATAGTTCTTATACACTATCTGCTAGTAAGCTTAAAGCTTATCACTTACCATGGGGACGGCACTTGTTATTTAGAAGTAGTTCTTATATGCTACTTACTAACAAGTTCAGAGTTTATCACTTACTAAAAAGGAGAGCAGCAGTATGCTCGGACCTACTTGTTTTACTACTTTTAAAAAATTTTCCTAAAGAAAAGTACTAGGTCTATACTATTTACTATCACCTACTTATACTTTTAACAAAATTTTCAAAAAAAGTGAGCAAAACAGCTTACCCCTGTCAAAAGATCAGCATTGTTTACCCCTTTCAAATTTGGACAGCCCGGTAGATTGCAACCACGTGTTTTGTTTACTAACAGATATAGTGCTACTCCATGGATCTAAACACTCAGTTAAAGGAATATCTGAAAATGGTCGTATAATTGAAAAGAAACTTATACATGTTAAGACGAAGCTTTATACTAGAGATATACAAATGTTGTATTAGTATATAATTTTTTAAACCTTGGCACAAGTTATAATAGTGCTGTTTTGGTTGACACATTTCTCTTTTTTTATACTTTTTTCATCTTTTTTTAGTTATAATTAAATAGCAATTTAGGTTACTTTTTGTTTTTTTTTTTCTTTTCTAAATTTGGTTTATTTCTTTTGTAAATATGGCACTTGGTTTGTTTTTTGCGTAGAAATAAGGAATCAACTTTTCTGCTGGATCTAGATGGAAAAAGTTTTAAGAAGGGAAAAATTCAGCAATCTTGACAAGCTAATAACAGGCTTTTGTTAATCTTGCAGATCAGTTCTAAGAAGTTAGAACCTTGTGGAGAAGAGAACATGTTGTTGCAACAGATCGTATTTGGGCACCTTTAAAGCAGCTGAGTGAGTTTTTATTATAGAAAAAGAAGGGTTGAGAGCAATAATTTAAAACCTTTGTATAATATTATATGTATTCTTTGATTAATAAAAACAGGATTGCCAAAAAATAATAATAATAATAATAATAATTTAGCTATCTTTATTACTTATGCTAATATAATATAAATTATTATTACTTTTTTTTTTTTTTTGAATTAGTACCTTGATGATTATACTTCAAATATAGTTATATGAATTTCTTGTTGATATTAATATAGGAAGTATGAATATGCTTGTAATATTTTTAATAAATTTGTTCTATATATTAACAATATTAAATCTAGTGTTATTTTAGAATTAGCTCTAGGGTTTGCTTTTTTTAAAAAAATATGACTAGCATGTTTTCAACATGAATATGATAAATACAAATATGCTTTAAGAGTTTTAATAAATCTATTTAATACTGTTATAGAAATATTATGCTAATATAATACAAATCATTATTATTATTATTATTATTTTTGAATTAGTAAAAAATAAAAGAGGTTTTGTAGATTGATTTTGTTTACTTTATATATATGTCTGGTATTTAGCCACTGTATACAGTACTTGGGGTTTTATTCAAAAACTCTATTTTCAAAATTGAATAATATCTATAGATACTATATAAAGAACTAGATACTATATTTAGAGAATATTATATTAAAAGTAGTAAATTAATGTAGTTATACTCCCTGGGTCTTATTTATAAAACAGGATAATAGGAATAATAAATAATATCCAGATATTAATCATAAGGTATTATTTTTTAAAATACTGTATATAGTGGCCAACAGTACTAAATATAGCATACAGGACTTTTTCATACTTATTAATAGAAAATAAAGTGATTATTTTTTAATATTGTATAGAATTTTTGCTAGGAAAGTTTGAATCATATAATTTACGTATTGATTCTGATTATCCAAATAAAGATTTATATTAATTTTTTTTTTTTATTTATCACTTGTTAAAATATGTGTTTATTACCTTATAGTTAGGGATATTAACCTACTATATTTCAAGTACTATGTAGCAAAAAAAAACATTTTATCAAATCAGGTACTGTTATATTTTTGAAAAGAATTAATTAATGTTTAATATGTGATCTTTGTGTCTAAATTCTTTTTTTTTAATACAGAATTTGGAAAAAGTCCAGTTCTACAAATTACTTTTGATTTTGAGTTTTTATTTGCACTTAAAATTAACTATAAAATGTTTTCACAAAATAGAAAGGATAATGAATAGTATATTACTATTATTTTATATTATATTCTTGAATAATAATATAGTTTTTAATTATATGATTTATTCTATAGATATGCCTGAAGTTAAGAATAAATATATATATTCAAATGTTATTAAAAATTTGCCAAGATAGGTTATTCTAATGAAAACTTTGATTTTGGCTATTGTTATAAAAATAGAATTAAGGCTGATAAGAATAAAGAAATAGGTAATACTAATAAGATTAGTGGTGGATCTGATTTAAAAAAAATCTGAATATCAGGATATAATTTATAATTAAATTAAATAAATTAATTATAACTTTTTCTTTTATAATTAAGCATAAACTAAATTAGTATAATAATTATTATAGCTAGTGATATGAATTGATTAATTGATTAGTTGATTAAGTTGACAACTAATTAATTAATTATTAAAACATAATTTTAATCGATTAACCAACTAATCAACTAATTAATTAATCAATTTCTAACTATAGTTATACCTCTATACAATTATTCAATTTGTCTAACACTTTTTGGTAATTATATAGAAGGATGATTAAATAGAGTTACTTCTTTATAATCACATAATATAAAATAATATATATAATGTGATTTTAAAAAGGTAATTAAAAATTCATTAAAAGCTATTTGAGTAATATTTAGATTATTAAAATTGTCTAATATTTAATACTGTATAATTAATATAATTAGCTATTCTTTTTTATCTTATTGACAATTATTTTTATCAACATCTTGTTTAGTTAATACCATGTTAAGTGAAACATTATTCTTGAAATACCTATAAAAAATTAGCTAAATGATTTTTCAGCTGATCTGGTTAAGTTATTTTATTAGTATATAAAAAATATATTTTTGAATTCTTATTTACTGTAATATTGATATAATATTTACTACGTCATAAATTAAATTATGATATTAATATTACAATAAATAAGAATTCAAAAATATATTTTTTATATACCAATCATGCCAAAAAAATAACTTAACCAGATCTGCCAAAAAATTATTTGGCTAATTTTTTTATAGATGTTCTAGGAATAATGAAAATAGCTGTAAGTTAACTAGATAAATTAATCAGATATTTTTAATATTACAGCTGTTCTCAAATTTTGGAATATTTGGTAAAAAATTAACTGAATATTTATTTGGCTGATTTAATAAGTTTTTAATTCGGTAGTGATAAACTTTTATATTAACATATTAAAATATTAAGTTCTTATTGAATACATGTCTGCTCAGTAATCATTCAATCAATTTTTCACCAGATGTTTCAAAAATAATGAAAACAACTATAACTAATTTTATAGCCCAGTTATTTGGATAACCTAGTAGTTAATCAGTTATTATATCTTAAGATATAACCATTAGTTACTGCCATAATATATGGGTTTTTGTCTTGAAAATCACATTATAATATATAGTAAATTATATATCCCATAACGTGATTTTCATAGCAAAGACCCCATATAGTAATTATTCAGATAATAAAATAAATTAGAAATATATCTCACGTAAGGTAAGCTTAGTATTTATTTACATACCTCACACAAAGTTACATTGTGTGATTTTATGTAAGTTGTGTTAATCGATCAATTTACCTTGCACAAAGTGCATGAAGTCACAGGTAAGAATTTTGTATCTTGTATAAGGTATATCTCCATTTTGCTCTTCTAAGGCAACTGGCTTGTAATTATATAAATATTGAAATTTTAATACTTAATACTACTTACAGATCTTATTTTGTATTACTTATAATTTAAACAGTATATTTATTATTAGTATAAATGTTTACATAAACATGAAATTTTGCTAGATTTAGAATCAATTTAAGTTGACTTTAAATATATTTAAGTCAAAATAAAATTATAAATTTACTTAAATTGTTTAAAGAATTTAAAGTTGGTTTTGAATCCACTCATCAAAAAGCTATTTATACTTATATTCTAACCATATTCTAACCATATTCTAGCTATACAAAATTATTAAATAACTGATACTTCTACAAGGCAATTTCATCTTATATGTATATTTGCAGTGATTTATATTATCTATTTGTCTCTTTCTTTATATAACATTTATATGATATTTGTTATTTTATTTTTAAGGATTAAATGTATTATTTTTTTATTTAATTTTAATAGAATAAAAAATAAAAACAAATCATAGGAAAAAAATACCTGAAATCTCATTATTCACTATAAACAGAAAAAAATTAGTAATAGATTTTTGTTTTATCGATTTTAAATATTTTTTTCTTATGAATAATAAATATTTCCTAAAAATTTTCAAATTCTTTGCATTAAAATCACAATTTTCTTGCTATTCAACAAAACTAATAAATTTTTCTAGCCCATTTAAGCCTTATATTATAGGAATTTTGAGTAGTTTCTTATCAGTATTACTCATATTACCTTCTTCTAACTCTTACTATTTATCTAACACAATATTAATGATCTGCTCTTCGTCAAGAAAATCTTTGGTAAGCACTTGAGAATCATTCATATGGTTAAATTCATTTAGCTAACATTTGATAGTTGGATTTGACAAATTTGTCATAAGATTTACAATTAATTCATCTATATTATCTCTATTAAACTCTGTTAAGTTCTAAACAGAAAATGTAGCATCATCAATCTTAGTATTCAATAATAATAGAAGAATTCTGGTTTTTTTCTAGCAATTCATGATGGTTGATTCTTCAACCTCATCCTATAATTCTGCAACATAATATATAACCTCTCAGATATTTAGTTTATTCCTGTATAAATAAAAAAGATTAAATAAAATTTTTTAATTTTAACAAATAGATTTATTAAAAATTTATTTAATAGTGAATTTGGCATTAATTAAACCCAAGTATAAACTTTTTTTTTTAAAAAAAAAACTAGACTGTATATTATACACTTCAAAGTTTTTTTTTACAATATATATAACTGACTTATATACGCTCATTTTACAAATTGATATTTATGTATTTTTATATATATATGTATGTATAATATATATTTATAGTGCTATATATAATCATTTTCTATTGCCATTTGCACTGCATATTGTAGCCAAAATAATACAATTTTTTACAAAATAGTGTAAATTATCACATATATACATCTACTTGTTATTCCAGATACTGTATACAGTGGGCAAACAAATAGGTTAGTCATAGCCAGATTATGCACTTCCAATTTCTTTGATATAGCCTGATAAATCAAGTGTTATATAAAAATTAAATCAATATTAATATCATTAATTTTTAATAATGATAAATATATTAAGAGTCAATGATATTAATATTAATTTAATTTATATATAACACTTGATTTATTGAGCTACATTAAAGAGATTATAAGTGTATTATTTGGGCATTTTTTTGCTATAACTAACCTATTTTAGGCAAACAGTAATATGTTTTTACTTTTTTAATATTATGTCTTTACCTCTTTCAAACTGATTCATCATATGCCTAATATATTTTTTTTTATACTTTGCTTTGAAACTGTTAATAATCTCTGCATCTATTGGTTAAAGATAGGCAGTAGTTTTGGGCAATAAATACTCAATTTGAATATTGGTTAGACAAACGTCTGAAAAATCTGGAATTCTATAAGGATGACCAGTGCTATGACAACCCTTGTTAAAATCAAAAACCACTCATAACCATAAATATAACCACTAGCAAGAGCATGACTACCAGTACGAGCATAACCACTAGTACAAGCATGACTACCAGCAAGAGTACAACTATAAAGAAAATCTCACCTTTTTTGTTTGTTAATATTACTGGCATTCAAACTTGGATAGTTATGTTAAGCATGTGGAGTTTTAGATGACCTTCTACTAATTTCTTCTGATTCTTCTTCACTTTCTAGTTCTTCACTTTCTGATTTTTCATTTTCTGATTCGTCACTCTTTGATTCTTCACTTTCTAACTCTTCATTTAGTTCTATTGTATTATCATTAGAATTATAATGACTTGTCATATTATCAACCAACAATAAAATTTTCTGGTTTTCTAAATGAAACTTTTCATTAAGTTTTGAAAGCTACTTACAGAAGATTTTGGTTCGCATCCAAGTCTTTAAATTTCAGTCAAGGATTTTACTAAATTAGGAAATCACATTCTAGAATAATCTCTGTATTATTCTGTGAATTTGATTGGCCGTGTAACATTTTTTATCAACATGGGATCATTTGATATTTTATTTATTTATTCGATATCAAACGATATACGAATAGCTA
>CAJVPU010001925.1:0-11654 GCA_910591775.1 Dentiscutata heterogama | reverse complement strand
AAATGAGAAAAATGAGAATAGTTTTAATTCGTTAACCTACCAAAGCACTAACGATTCGACCATCCAAGGCAGCAACATATACCGACAATATAGTCCTGAACACTAGATTTATATTAAAATATTAATAACATGTTAGTAAATGTAATGTAACTAAGTATAACTAAGTAAAACTAATAAAATTAAGAATAATCACCTAAGAAGAATGAATGAATAATCAAAAGCCATAATTCTTTTGATCTTATACCCGGGATTATAATCCTGAGCAACTTTTTCAATCGTTCAAAAAAGACGCTATCAACCTATATAAAGATCGTAAAAACATTTAACAGAATATCATAAAATATTAATAGTAACCTTCAAAGATACATTACCTCCACCTTACTGCTCTTTGGTTTTTCACCTTCATTTGCAGTTTCAGCGGTACTTTCTTGTTCATTAGTAATGCGTTTTTTTTTTGGAGAATTACGATTTCTGACATAAAGGAAATAAACAGAAAAAATCCAGATTGACCATCCCAATGTTGTCCGATTATTTTTATATATATTCCATATTCGTTCAATCAATTGTCTTATTTTTGCAATATTAGAATTACTTGAGGAAAACTTTAATAAGTCGGAAATTTTAGAAAGCACCGCTGGCATTTTTCCTTTCAGAGATTTTGAAAGAAAAAAACCTTAAAGCATTTTTATGTTGCATTTAATCGATGTTTTTATTTGCCGATTATCCATCTTATCAGATCAGATGTAAAAAGTATCAAAATTTTGAAAATTTATATCAATTTAAGAAAATGAGGCTAAGAAGCCACACTAAAAAAATTCTTGAAACTGAAAATGATCAAAGAAAAGAACAACCTTCTAGCGATGTATATGAAATTAATGAGCCAGAGGAAAAGCAGCAAATTGATTTAGAAGACCAAAAATTAGATGTAAAAGATATGAATGGAGACGAACAAGACGAACATATGGATAACGTCCAGTGGGGTTCCAGCTTCCAGTCCAACAATACTGCCGGATTGGTTTACTTATCACGAATCCCACCATTTATGAAGCCGGCAAAGATTAAGCATTTGTTGAGTCAATTTGGCGAAGTAGGAAGGGTTTATCTTGCACCTGAAGGTATACATTGTCAAAACTACTTTGAAATAAATTTGAAATATCACTTTACAAATGCTTTTTTTTTTTTTTTTAATTTATTAGATTCCAAAATAAAAGCTCGACGAATAAAATATAAAAAAAATAGAAAACAAAATTACACTGAGGGATGGGTTGAATTCATGGATAAAAAAGTCGCAAAAAAAGTTGCAAAAGTTTTGAACACTCAACCAATTGGTAATGATTTTATTTATTTTTATGCTATTATTTCTCGCCACGGCGGGAATCCTTAATTATATGGGAGCCCGAAGGGCTCTCATATAACTCTCGTAGTGAGAAATAAGAGTTTTATTCTTCGTTTTGTATGATGCCATGACGATGGTTTAGTGACTTACAGTCAGTGCTGTCACTGGAATAAGTCCAGTTAATAATATTACTGGACAGGACTTGAACAAATACTGGAATTATTCCAGATCAGTTATTCCAGCCTAGTTATTCCAAAAAATTATTATATGAAATAAAAGTTATTGCAAATAATAGTGAATAGCTTTTGATTTGTAGTCATTTTAGATAATTTTACCACCAAAATGCCCGGTTTAATGAAACGATTCCAACGAACTCAAAATCATTAAAATCTAATTACAGAATCTCGGGATCCTGTAATTGGATTTTAATGATTTTGAGCTTGTTGAACTCGTCTCATTGAGATGGTAAAATCATCCAAAACGAACCAATAGATCAAAAATTATTCACCACCAAAGATTTTTAATAGTAATTTCGCATATGATGTTTTACACACCTAGCCAAAATTAATATCATGTGATACCTGACAACTTTTATAATTCCAGTACTCTGTGTTCCAATGACTGGTTTGGAGTTCCAGTTGAATAGTCCAGTCCAGATGACAGCACTGCTTACAGTCTATTCAATCTATTCTAATTTATTATTAAACAGGAGGAAATAAACGTGGTGTTTACCATGATGATTTATGGAACATCAAATATTTACCAAAATTCAAATGGAATAATTTAACAGAGCAAATAGGTGCAATATTAATTAATAATAGTTTTTTTTTTATTGCGAGAAAAAATTTTCGGTATTAATATAATTTTTGTCACAATATAGTTTACGAAAATAGAGAGAGAACGCATCGTCTTCAAGCCGAAATTTCTAAATCTCGAAGAGAAATCAAAGATTACGTAAAAAAAGTAGAGAAATCAAAAATGATACGAAATATTGAGCAGAAGAAAACAAAGCGTATGGCTATAGAAAATGAATCTTTTTCCTAATCGATTTATGATACGAGTTACATACTTTTTGCAATACAATTAAAAAAATGTTTTAAAAAAGGATTTTACTAAAACGCACCTATGGTGTTTTTACACCATAGGTTCCGTTTCTCAAAAACATACTAAGTAAACGGGATCGGGTTCTCTAAGTAAAAATGTTCAGGACCCCCAAAAACCTCACAAAAACTGAGATTGGGACCTTATATTAGCTCTATAATATATTATATAAAAAAAATAATAATTCTTAATTTTCTAACCCTAACCCTAAATTTTATTAAAAGAAATTATATATAGGTGCTAAAACACCATAGGTGCGTTTTATAATAATTCTTAAAAAAAAATTTTCTTGAAATTTTAAGAAACAAAATATTAAAAAAAGTTTTTTATAAAAATTTTATTTTCTTGCCTGCTACTTGGTTTAATACTATTATATTATAAATAAATTTATGCATGCATGAACAATATTGTAATAGCAGAAGATTCTAGAATATTATTAATTATAAGATATAGGCTAGGTGCTGAGAAAAAAGACCGCAAAAAATAAGTTTTACGAAAATTGATCTTTATATTATAAAGTCTATATTATTAAGAAAAATATATATCAAAAGGTTATATATACTACAAAATTTTATTAATACAACAGCATTTAAGTAAAAAATGTTTTGAGCTAATTTTGGATTAGGTATAATAAATATATAAAAAAGTTTTTTTTAATTAATTTAAAAAATAGTTAAAAAATGTCTTGCACTATAGTATATGTACGAAAAAATTAAAGTTTTGAGAACTAGAGTCCAAATTTTTAAGTTTTACACTTTATAATAAAATATTGTACTTTATAATATATTAGGATTTATATCGATATAATTCTTTAGTAAAAACCTTTCTCGCGTCAATTGTCCATCTAATGTTAATATAGCTAAAAAAAAAAAAAAAAAAAAGATTCTTTATGAGAAAACACGTAATTAAGATCTGCAACAGCATCACAAAACTTTTGATGATTCTAAATAATTTATTACGTGCCAGACTTCGTGATCTCTTTCAAAATTTAATTTAAAGATTGTACTTTAATTTATGCTAACTTCTTTCTTATTTGTCCGTCTTTGATTTATGTTCTCTTTCGATTAAGTTCTTGCGTTTTTGCATTATAACTAGAAAAAAAACCTACAATATTTATGATATTATTTGATACCGAGTGTTTAACTAATATGCTATTTTATTAAAAGTCAATTTATGCGTACTACAGTCAGACCTCCCTAAATGCATATTCTCTAAATGCATAGTCTTTCTAAATGTATGGCTTTGTTTGGCCCCAACTCATATGACACTTATAGATTTTACCTCCCTAAATGCAATACCTCTCTAAATGCAAGATTTTCTGGCCGCCCGAGGCTATGCATTTAGAGAGGTCTGACTGTATTTGTTCTTCGTTTTTATAGGATGTCATGACGGAGTTTTATGACTTATAATCACCAATCAGTAAAAAAACCAGTTTTTAGCAATGCAAGTTATTTCCCGGAAGTCCGAGGAAATAATATAGATATTTCCCGCATAGACGAGAATAAGAGGTAATCCCCAATCATCTGGGTCTTTCTGATCTCCGAATAATTGGAATTTACTGAGTTATTCCTTCGAAGCGGGAAACAAGGGCGTTATTCTTCGCTTAATAATGACGGGGTTTTTCAATTTGAATAATATAACTGTTTTGCCGTACTGACTAAGAGAATTATATAATAGTCACTTTAATTAAAAGAATTTAAAAACTTTTATCCCTATTAATATATATTAAGAGTATTACAAAAAAAAACCTTCGTCCTAAATATCTCTATATAATGTGATTAAGCGAATTTAAATCCCTCGTTTAAATAATACCATTGCGACCGCTAAGATACTGTATTATAAAAACCTTCATCCAAAATAAAATTATCGTATAGACTAAAAAGTTATCTATAAAATTTAAATGCCCCTGGAAAATAACGAGATTTACTGGGAAATAACATTTCCAGGGAAATAAAAGGCATTGTGATCATATAGGAACTAGAGCTCTTACTCGGGTCGGGTTGACGGGTCACAGATCAAAAATTGGCTCGACCCGGATTAAACAAGTCATGGATAACATGGATAAAATTTCATGGATAATATAGATAAAATCTAACGATCCAACATTTTTGACATAGAAAATGGATGAACCCAAATTACAAGGTTGAGAAATTTTTGGATACAAAATCTGAAAAGTTCCGGTTTAAATATTTGTTATATATATATTAACATAACAGAATTTATAAAGTTTTATAATTTATGTTGTATCTACTCTTTAAACTCTCGAGATAACCTAATAACTATTGACCCAGGTAATAACTCTAAATAAGAGTCGTTACGCCAACTTTATGTAAGTATTAACTTTAAAATCTTTTATGATTTTTCATATGACCCATTAACCAGGGTCATTATTTTCTGACCCGGGTAATAGAACGCGGCTACTATATTTTAAACCAAGATTTCGGTATTCAACGTTGAACCTAATTTAGGAACTTTAGTTATTGAACTTAAAATTTTGGATCAGCTGAAGTGGAAACCGGGACATTCCTAAAATTCAGTAAAGGCTTGAAAGGCCCCACTTCGTCCCTCATCTCCAGCCAACAACCAAATCAACAATTTTTCGACATTACTCTTAAAATGTTCGTTCGATATTTATTACGTGACGCTAAACATGGTTGCTACGCAATATTTTTTTTTTAAAAAAAAAGTTTGTTACGCAACATGCTTTTTTTTAAAGATGTTCATTATGCAACGACGATTTTTTTAATGATATTCACTACGCATTGAAATCTTTTATTAAAAAAAAAAAAAAAAAGAGGTTGTCACACCATAACGTTTAGATCCTCTTGTAAAGAATAGATTAGTATATATATATATATATATATATATATATATATATATATAGCAATCTTCATTGTAGAGTAGATCTAACGTGATAGAATCACTGATATCCTAGAATATGATTTCAACAAAACAATAAACATTTAGTTCATGCCAGTTGTGTGGATTGAACACACGACCTTCAGATATCACTAAGAACTTCAGTCTGACGCTCTCCCAACTGAGCTAAACTGGCTTCACATAATTAATGTTGTCATTTCAGTAATAAATAAAAAATTATTTTATTTTATGCATATAATTTATATTCATTTTATATGATTATTAGAGATGCAAAGTTAAGTTTACCGGATTGTGTTAGTTAAACCGATCGACTCTTCGACATTACGTGGTTCTTATTACATCTAAACATAACTTAAAAGGGGAAATCTCAACAATAATTACTAATCATTCTATTGTTAAATTTCCTTTTTGATTTACGACTCTAATCGTGAAATAGAAATGATTAACTGCTTAATATAAGTTTACAAATTTTATATAATGAATAACTTTGAAAATGCATTATTTTAAATCTTAATTGTCCAGAGCAGAGTAGAGTATGTCTACCTTCCGTGGACTATAATTCGGAGAATCATGTATTTAAATTAGAGATGCTAGGTTCGACCCTGATCATAGGAACAAAGATCGACGATCTAACCGCATGTACAATTATCAACTGCACGGCAAAAAGTTTTTTTTTTTCGCATGTATATCGATCGAGTCACTAGAACCCGGGTTCGGGTCAGCTTCTTGACGGGTCAGTTCAAAAATTGGCCCAATCCGGGTTAAGCGGATCATGGATAACATAATAAAATTCATGGATAGTACTTCTGACGTAGAAAATGAGAAATTTTTCAATGCAAAATCTGAAAAGTTCTGGTCAAGTATTTTTTTATATATTAATATAACAGACACAGCATAAAATTATAAAATTCTATAAAATCTACTCTTTTCTCGAAGGAGCATACATAATTATTGACCCAAGTGGTAGCTCTAAATAAGTCGCTACATCAACTTTATGATTTTCCATATAACCCATTAACCCGGTCAATATCTGACTCGCTCGGGTAATTATTTTCTGATCCGATTAATAACTCTAACTAGTATTAAAGTTTTTTACTTAGCGCTACAATAATTAGTAATATGGTGTTATGGGTGCCGCTCAAAATCCCGACAAACAGATCTCGATAGGTCATAATCCCGACAAAAAAAATCCCGACAACAAAAAAATTGCAGTATTAAGTCCATTTATATAAGTTAGGTTAGGGTTAGGGTTTATGCAATTATATAATAAAATTGTTCAAGGAAAACTTTTTTGATTGTCGGGATTTGTCGGAATTTTTTATTGTCGGAATTTTTTTGTCGGGATTATTGACCTGTCCTGGTGTTATTGATAGAAATCTGTATTACCAAATAAACTTTTAGGTTTTTCCAACATTTCAATAAAGGAATAATTTTATGAGTCAATTTATGTAACGCTTTAGATCTAAGATCCGACAGTTCAAGATTCCGACATCATTAGATGGTATATATTTGAGTACTTACGTACGTATGTATATTACTGAAAATTTTTTCATGATTATTAAAAATATAATATTTTAAATTTTTGGCTTAATTGACAGGCCAAACTGTATCATATTTCTAAATTCTAAGTTGGTTAGTTACATGCTGATATGACCGATAAAAAATTAAAGTTTATGCTGTGCATTAAATTAATATTGCTTCAGATTAAAATAATTATAATCTGACTAATACCTATCCTTAACCTAGCATAGGCTTTCACCCTAACTTTAATAATATTTTAACAGATCTTTTAATACCAACTAAACAATGTTCAAGACTAGTTTCATACAGTACTGAAGTAGACATTTTTACAACCTTTTAAAATATATAATTATTAGTCATATGCGTAAATCGAAAATTGATAAAATCAATGCCCGTAAAAAAAAAATCTGGAACAAAAATTTATTTGTTTCCATATTTTTTTATACTTTTTTTTTCAAATTTCTTTAAGATTTTTCTGGTAGGATTTCAATTAAAAGAAATTCTATTGTAGTTTAGGGCAACTCTTGTAAACCTTGATTGTTGAATCAACAATTACAAACTTATTCGCAAACTATAAAAGCTTTTTTATATACAGAATAAATGAATAGTTCCAAAAAGAAAAAGTTTAATGATTTTTCAAGACCACCAAACTTTTCATATCAAACTCATGTAAATAGTTTCTTTATAAAGAGTATTAATTATAAACGAGAGATTGGCACGATTTATTATAAAAATCGCAACATTCAAACATGAAACTAACTCGCGAATTAAATTAATGAAAGGAAATAAACAGGTCAGAAGTAGCAACGTCAACTTAATTAATATAATTTGTTATTTAAGAGTTAAAGTCAAATAATATTATATTTTAAATTATATTTTGATTGTTTAACTAGATACTGTCCGATAAAAGCATTACATCTATTAAATGTAATTTATATATATTATAAACATTATTGCACACTACGTTTACTAGTAACATTACTTGCTAGGCAATTTTTCTCTTGGATGGACACATTTTTTCGGTTTATTGTCCTATTTTATGAAATATCAATATAAAATTGTTAATTTCTAATATTTCAATTCACGGATTAATAACATACTGTAAATAGTACTTGTGTTCGTTAATAATATATAGTTATTGCATACTTCGTATGCAATAACGGTTTTATTTTATGCTTTAATATTTATACATTCGAGAAGCTAATACTAAAAATCTATTCTATAATATTTTGGTCTCCTTAAGAAAATTTGTTCTACAAATTTCAAGGCTTTAAGCTATTAACTATAGATTCAAAATCTTTATTGGTTAGCTTGACTATCTGAGTCATAGCTAAATAGTTGGTCTGGTAGATTAAATCTTTTGGCCGAAGGGAGAAAATTTTATAAACTCATTAAGCTTCTTTAATAATATCTCTGCTTCGTCGGTCTCCCTTTTGCTTTCTAATCAGCTCTTTTATTTGGTTTTGTAGTAGAGAGTCTTTCTCTAAAAGAGATCCAAGATAATAGCATTCTTATTTAGAGCATTATCCGAGTTAATAGTTATGTAAATTACTCTCAAGGGTTTGAAGAGTAGAGCTTATAGAATTTTACAATTTATATCGTACCTGTTATATTAATATATCAAATATTTAAACCGAGTAACCGAAACTTCTCATAATTCGGGATCATCTATTTTCTACGTCAAAAATACTGGATCACTGAATTTTATTCGTTATCCATGACCCATATAACCTGGGTCGGGCCAATTTTTGACCTGCGAAGCTGATTGCCTCGGTAAGGGCTTTAATATATATTTAGATTTACGTTAACTTATACAATCAATAAATAACTTCCAGTTCCCGTGGGTACTAGGAAAAAACACTAGCTAGTTAAAAATAAAAAAAATAAAAAAAAAATAAAATAAACAAAAACAAAATAAAAAATAAAATAAATAAAAATAAAGAATTAATTGGCGAAATAAATAAAATTTTTATGTACCAAGGCATTATGCTTAGGTAGAGGCGTTAATCGACTCAACTTGCCATATATATTTATTATAACAAAAGCCTCTTAATGAATAGAGTTGAATGAGCCAATTAATTCCTTGCGATTAAATTATGAAAGAAAAAATCATTGTAAACAATAAAGTTGTGATAATAATCTGAGTATAAAAATAAAGTTAGTGTTTGTTTTAACTTTCACTCTTAAAATTAGTGCTTCTTGTTAGCTTTCACTCTTAAAATGAACTAAAGATGGTAAAAAAAACGTTTTTTATTGTTTAAATCCTTTTGTTTAAAACATTGACGTCTGATGCTAAAATTTTGCTGAAACTGAAAACATTGCCTCGGATTAGTTAATTTAATTTTCAGCAGAGAAAAAAAAAAGGTGGATTCAAATTATTAGATATTACAAAAATTTTATTTGATCGCTTTAATTTTTATAAAAGCTATTACATTTTTAATGCGAAATTTGCTTATCGGCCAATACTGTACAACCTTTCATTCTACATTAATTTTGCATTTGTTGGTATTGAAAGTCCAAGGTTTACAATATTACCCTATGTAAAATCTCATTGAATAAGTTTTCGCGAATGAATTATTTGAAGAACCAGAACCCTGATTTTGAGCTTTTAATAAATCTTCTATATTTCTTTGAAGTTTTTACATTTTAATAAATGACCTTTTATCGTTTAACTAAATCAACACAGTCTTCGCAATAATTACATTTTTGGCGAGTGTTGTTCGATCATGTTTATCAGGCTCAGCAACTTTTGTAAAGTTTAACCGGATTTCTTTTAACAGGTGATTTTTTTGTATAATTTTATTATACTGTATTATACATTTAAATTACGTAATCGTATTAAACCATTTTTTAATAGATTTAAATCAAAAAATCATGATTTTTAAGATCGTGTTTTAAAACATTTGCCATCCCTAAAATGAACATCGAAGCCGCTAATATAAGTGATCAAAATGAATACGATCGTGATCAAAAACGAAGGAGAGCTTTTAAGAATCTTCATAAATGAACATAATTAATTAAATTAAACTTTATCATCTTTTTTCTTCTTTCGCACGTGATCGGAATCTATGTTAGGCTTAGAGATGGAACTTTTATATCTGACGATCTGAATAATCCGAATATTACTAAATATTCGGATAAAATTTTGATTTCAGATAATTAAACCGGTTTATCTGACTATCTGATATAATAATAGATCGTGCTTTATATAAGTTATCATTGGCAAACTGAGTTTTTATTCGGATCTGTTCTTACATCATAACGATGGGAGAGATAAAATTCACGATCGAAAGTATCTGCATAATAAATATACATTATCCGACAATTTATGATCATGATTGGTAGGGAGTTGCTTGCTGAGTTTTATTTTTTGAATATTACATAATTATATCGTAACACATAAAAAAAATAACAAAGAAATTTTTTCATGATCATATGAGTTTGTCGGATAATAATTCTTTATCCGGTTTATCTGAATATCTGTCGGAGTAAGTCATGAACAGATAAACAGATACAGATAAGTTCAATATTCTAGATCAGCCTAACTAGAGAAGGGATCCGTCTATCCATTCGGATAAAATTTCAAAATTTGAAAAGGCACAATTTTAACTATTCCGGATCAGCCCGACATAGATTTGAACACGTGAAAAAGAAGAAAAAAAGAAAAGGCGAAAATATTCGAAAACCACTGTCTAAATCGACTGATTAAAAATGACGGGAACGAAATTTTACATATAATGAGCACCTATTCGTTGCCATAATCTCTAATGCTAACGTTCTAATCCTAAACTTTACACTAATTTATCTGTTAGTTTATAGGACAATTTCCGATTTATGCATACGTATAATGGAGTATAGATTGTTAAGGGGAAAGTTATAAAATATAAATACCTCAAAAGGACTTAAGTTTCAAACTTTATATTTCGTATAATGTTTTTTTTTACAGTAACATAAAAAAAGATGAGGATGCGTATAAAATAGACTAAATAGACTAAATAGACTAAATGGTTGAGTTTATGGGCGCGTTATTTTTGGGACACGCATAAATGTTATGTAAACAGTAAATAACGCCATTATTTTTTTTTAATGAAAAAAAACCATAAATTTTTTTGCCTTATTTATTTTAATAATAAAAAAAAAATATCGATAACAATTAAACATATTTACCGGTATATTGTACGTTTGACAATACATCTGTGGAAGTTGAAGATTTAATTCATCTATTGCAATTCTCTCGTTTTGTATCGTAATTAAGACTTCAACAACTGTATTAATATTTCCTGAATATTTTCGATATTTTTTCATCATCTTCCCAAAATTTCGTCGAATGAAGAATTTTTAACTTTTCATCCAACGTTCATTATATTTTGATCATTTTGTTGCCTTTGTCCAACAAAGGACAATTAAAAGCATTAAAAACAACTTGACCTACTCTTTGTAGACATGATTCAATATTTTGTGAAAACTTAAGAAAACTGATATGAATCGTTAGTGTTGTTGAAATTCATTAAAATGAGATTTAAACCATCGATCCTACATATCAATATAAACAAGAATATTAGGGTGATTCATAATTAACATATTTCGAAAATAAATGGGGGTACAAAATGACCTATTTCTGTTTTGAAATTTTGAAATCAGAAAAAGAAATATATAGGAGTTATCCAGAGATAAAATGAGTAACCTTTTTTTTTATGATGTATTGTTATCATATGATACTTAATAGTTATCAGGTAGAAAATGTAGATGATATTGAGTCAGCGTCATTTAGCGGCCATTTGTTGATTTAGATCATGCCGCGAAGCGGCATGATCTG
>CAJVPU010001924.1:0-11655 GCA_910591775.1 Dentiscutata heterogama | reverse complement strand
GATTGTTGTAGTTGTTGCTATTGTTGAGTAAAAGGTTTAATAAATTTATGAACTTTTTTGATGAAGTTTTTTTTTAAGAACTTGCAATTCAAGCAGATTATGATTATATAAAGCTTAACCAAAACTCTATTTCTACTCCTTAATGAATCACTTTTTATCTATATATATACCTCAAAGAATATTTCTACCAAGTAGCAAAAAATAATAGTAGTAGATAGTTTGGTAATAATTATGTAAAAATAGATATAAATATATTAAATTAATAGTGATTTTGTTATAGTTGGTAGCTATATATAGTAGTATAGAGTAATGTGATTAGAGAATATAAGCATAGTTAAGTTTAGTGAAGAATACTTGGGTGAATTTAGCAAGAAGATTTTTAAGAGTAGTTTGAATTGCAGTAAAGGAGAAATTAAAAGAGGGGTCAAGATCTAGGTTAAATTTTTTAATAAAATTAATAAGAAATTCAAACCATTTTTGTATAGGTTAACTAGGTGTGAAATTGACAAAGAAAGATTTAATAAAGTTAAATAAATCTTGTGCTAGTTGGGTTTCTAATTTGGTATTTGGTTTTATCTCTTTTATAATAGAAAATTGTTTAAATTAGTTTAAATCTTTGGAAGTATCATGTAGTAAGTATATATTATTTATTTTAGTACTTTTTTGGTTTGTATTAGTAGTTTTTTGAGATATAGTTTGGTTAGAGATTTCTTAAAAAGGAGAAGAGTTTTGTTGTTGTTGTTGTTGTTTTTGGACTTGAAAGGAAGCTGGATCTTGTTGGGATTGTTGTAGTTGTTGCTATTGTTGAGTAAAAGGTTTAATAAATTTATGAACTTTTTTGATGAAGTTTTTTTTTAAAGATTTGGTAGAGTATTTGAATATGTAGACAAGAAGTACTACATGTTGAAAAGGGTAAGAGGTTTAGTTTGTATGAGAGGTTTGCATTTAATATAAAGAATTTGAGATTTTCAAGTATTATGAAAGAGTCTTCTTTTAAAAATAAAGCTATTTTATGTATTTGAAAAATTTTGGTCATCATTAGATATAATGCAAGATATATTATTAACTTTGCAGATTATGCAATAGTGTGGGTGCTAAAAATAAGGAGTGATTTTTGAATTAGGGTTTGGTTAAGGAGAAAAGTTAGGGAAAAAAATTTTAAAAGTAATTTTAAAAGCAAGTAATGAAGAAAGTTCATCAATAATTTTGTTGAATCTTTGCTTAAAGATAATTAAAGATATATCTATAGGTAAGGGTTTGGCTAGTTGTTGTTGGGGTGGAAAGATTTTATAAAATTTTGAGATAAAGTTTATATGAAACTTTCTACAAATACATGTTTTAAGTATAGGTTAAGTAGGTAAATAGAAGTAGTAGTATTTTTTGTTATTTTTATCTTCACAGAGTTTTGGATTAACATTAATAGAAAGAATATGAAGAGTTTCAAGTTTGTTTTTCACTATTGCAAAACTATGATAATTGAAGTATCTAAAGTACCAGTAGTCAAGATCAAAAGAATCAGGCTCATTAGAAATAAAAGTAGGCATATTGGGATATGTTTATAATATAAACTAAAAAAGAAAAATATCTTTTGAATTTAGCAAGTTATAAAAAAAATTTGTTTAAAAAATATAGTTGGTAATAATAAACTAGGTTTAAAAAATAGTAAATTATAATTCAGCAAAAAGAGGGCTTTTAAATGAAGCAAAAAAGTTTTTGTATAATGTTAAGCTAGTAGGTTAATATAAGTAGTACAAGAAGTTATATATTATAAGATCATATATCAAATCTAGTCATGTATTGAGCCAGGTACTGTGTTGCACAAATTGGACTAATTTGTAGTATTAGGATACTTTGCTCTGTGTTAATTAAAAAAAATACAAAAAAGTAAATATTTGTTTTATGTAAATTAGATTAATAATTTGTATAAATTTGATTTGTAATTTGTATATTTGAAGAAAACCACTAGTTTTAGATTATTTAAAACGTAAGTGACACGATTTGAGGGTAAGTAGGTTGCACAAAAAACGTCTATAGGGTTTTTTACAAAGGGAAAAAGAGAAAAAAAAAAAAGTAAAAAGTATAGAGAAGTTTAAAGTAATTTGGTTATATCTTAGTCAATTTTAATACTACAAATATGTTTTATAGCTTGTTAGGACAGGAAAAGTAAGCTCTTTAACTTTTTTTAAAATTGAAAAATAAGTTTAGAAGACAGTTTTAATAATAGATATAAATTTGTAGTTTTTAGGCCAAAGAGTCTTTATTTAAGTGAGTTTAGAAGTTAACAATACAAAACTTTAATGTTATATGTATTTTTATAAGCAAAATTTGTTTATTTAGAAGCAGAAAGCTAGTTGGCTTAATTAAATTTAAAATTATTTAATTATTTAACAATTTTTTGTTAGAAAAAATTTTGTACAAGTAATAGATAGAGAGAGAGGATCCTTCAAAAATTAGTTTATTTTTTATATTATACAATATTTTATTTTAATATTAATTCATTATATATAATTGTTCAAATATTTAAAATTGTCAAACTATTTAAATCTATATTTTAAGTTTAAATAATTAACAAAATTAATTTAAAAAATATATAATTATATACAGTCAAACCTCTCTATAATCACATACTTGGGATATGAAAATGTGTGATTGTAGAGAAGTGTGACAGTTATAGAGGTCAAATTTATTATATTCAATAATAGTTCATTTTTTTAAAAAATATGCTTATAAAGAAAATATGCTTATATATATAGAAGGTGACTATAGAGAGATCATACTGTATATATTTTTTTAAATAGGGTAACCTGTTACAAAACATGCCTAGACATCTTACTATTATAGAGAGAAGTATAGCTGTTTACATAATTACTGAATTTGATATATTAAGATCTAGGTTCTAAAAGTTGCAAGAAAGTTGGTAGTTGTGGCAGCATGCAAACTTGAGATACTTACTTAATATAATAGAGATAGCTGCCTGGCTTAAGATATGAATTCCTAACAAGTATATCAAGTAGAAATACAAACTAGGCATACCAAATTAGAAACAAAAAGCACTTACCTGAAATATTAACATACCAATTTTGGAGTTGAGATAGTAAATAAAGTGGGTAAAGCAAAGGTCATATAGAAGTTAATTGAAGGTAGTAAGAATATACAAAATCTAGACCAATCACATATATAGAAATATTGTTAGCTCTGGTAGGTTTTAGTTATGGATAAATGGTTTGTATATCTAAAGTTTTAGTCTTAATACTAATATATAATATATATGTATTTATAGTATTTTTATATATCAATTCACTTAAGTATTAATAAAAGTTTGAAGTGAGTACTACATCTAGAAATAGTAAAGTCTGGTTTAGTCTAGTCTTGGTTCAATAACTTACAGATCCAAATATATAAACTTATAGACCAAGTCTTTATAATTAGTCCTAGAAATTTTATTTAGAACTTGGTTTAGAACTTAGTTCTAAGTTTATATTATTATTATATATTCATACTTAGATTATATATATATACAGTATAACTTAATTTATACCCTGATTAATATATTAAGATCGCAGAGTATAAATTAGCTATACCTTGTGCACTATCTGGGCACTATGTATATAAGCAGAAATTTTATCTCTGCTTATACCCAACTGCCCAAGATACAACTACTATATTACATATCAAATAATTAGGATTAAATCACCACCTAAAACAATTTTAGGTTAAGCGATTTACATTATTTACATATTTAAAAAATTTACTTTATTAATAAGCATTATATAATAATTAATATACAGTATAATCTGTTAAAACTGATATGCATGGTAGATTAAATTTGTATCAGTTTTGACAGGTTATTAGGTTTGAAGAATAAAATTACTATATTTAATTAAAAGATGGTAGATCAATTTTTTATCGGTTTTGACAAGTTATCGGTTTTGACAATATTGGTTTTGACAGATTATACTGTATTGTAATTATTAAATCATATGATCTAAATTTTTTTAGATGGCATTTATAATGAACCTCAATATAACGAACACTAATTGTATAATAAAGATAATTTCAAATTTTATGTTTAAATTAGCCTCAATATAATGAAACTATTAGTAAAGTTTTATGTAATAAAGAAAAATCCTAGCTCCAAAAGCTTTGTTATATTGAGGTTATGCTATAATGAATAGATAACAATTTAATTAAATGTATTTGATAACTTTTTTTTTTACTCAATCTTATTCTATATTAAATTTATATTAATATTAAAACAGATACTTATTTGGTTTAAATAAATATTTCTGTAATTTCTATAATAAATTATTTATATATAAAAAAAATTTGAATTTTTTATACTAGAACTTTTTAAGAACTTAATAGATTTAGGTCTCAAAATCAAGACCTAGTTTTTGAAAATTGAGTTCAAAAACCAGATTCTAAAGTTCAGAACCTAAGAACTTTACTAACTCTAGCTACACTCAGAGTATTCTTCTAAATATTAAAAAAAAAAAAAAAAAAAAAAAAAAAAAAACTAAATTAAATACAAGTTAAAATATTTAGATTTATACAATTTTAGAGATTTTTTATTGTTTAAACAATAAAAAATTTTCAAAATCATATAAGTCTAAATATTTTAATACAAGTATGAAAAAATAAATCACTTTTTAACTACTTTAGTGATAATAAACTATTTATCTGTTTTTGCTTTAATACAATTAGTAATATTAATTTTAGTATGTAGATAAGAAATTAATAAAAATAATAATAATATTGAAATAAAATTCTAATTCTTATTAAAAAAATATACTATAACTAACAAGTATCTAAGTTGCTAAAAAGATGTTTAAGTATTATAAATAAGAGAAATTTTACTCTTAATATTTTGAAAAATTTTTTTAATTAATATTTTTTTTTATTATAATATCCTACTTTATTGTATTAATACTAATACTAAAATTAAATAATAGTCTATTAATAAGTTTATAAAAGCCCCACACTTCTACAAACTAAAAATTCAACTTATTCAAAACTACTATATTAGCAATATCTTTTTTATTTGACTCTTTATATATAGTCTTTTTTTTGTTTAAGTATTAAATTTTAACTAAGTTTAACTATCAAATAAATTTGGTTTTAAACTATTATAATATAAGACCTTTAGTATTTAAGACAGATATTAAAATAATACTAAAAATAAAATATTTCTTATTCTTTTTTCTGACTTAAAAACTTAGTACAATAGTTATATTGGTTTTTTTTTGTTTTTTTTATTAGTTACTTTGGAAAAACTATTCTATACAATAGATATATACTTTAATAATACAAGTTAACTAGAGATTTTCTATAAGCTTGGTTTATAGCTCTATTAGTAGTTTTATTAGTAGTTAAGCTATTAATTGAAACTATATATACTAATAAAATTATTTTGGGTTCTAAAACCTAAAATTAAAATTTGAAAATAAAATTGTTTTGATTTATTTTACTTAAAAAATAAACTTTTTTAACACTTTTTTTGAATAATAAAATTATAAAGAGTATAAATATATAAATATTATATATTTGCTTTTTTTTATAAAAAAATTTAATTTGCTCTAATAAAGATAAAATAGGCCTTTTTTAAAAATTAATTTTGATAGTATCTATAGTTAAGATAGTATTCAAGTTAGTAATAAATGATGCTAGTACAAATGATGTTAAGGCAAAATTAATATTATAATTATTGACTTTATAGCTATTTATGGGATTATCTATATTAGCAAACTCATTGTGGTTATTTATTAAATAATTTATATTTGCTGGATTATTATAATTATCTTTAGAGTTATATATTTTTTTTTTTGGTGTTAAGGTGATCTCTATGGCCAGAGGCTTTTTATTAGATAATTAACAATATTTATAATTATGATGAGGGTACAACTAGCCATACGTACAACTTTTAGTTGTCTATTTAAGTAGTCCGCCCGAGTTTTACACTAGCCACTATACCTGCAATCTAACTAGGAGATTACCTATTTAAGCTCTCTGGCTTTTACAAGTAAGAGTGTGACTAGCCATACTTGCAACTTTTGGTTGCCTATTTAAGTAGTCTGCTCAAGGTTCTACACTAGCTACCATACCTGCAAGCCAACTAGGGGGATTACTTATTTAAACTCTCTGGTCACAACTGGCCCATCATTTCTTACCTAACCAAGGTGTAACTTACTATTCATATGCTAGATTTTGCGACACCTATAGATTTCACACCCTATCTAGGACTACTTTACCCTCAAGGTAAATCTAACAGAGCAGTATATGTCTCACACATGTATTCATCTGCATGTTTGGTAACTTCTTCCTAATCTAGTACCTGTTGTATTGCCGCTACCAAGTTCATGTCTCAAGCTATCTTTTAGGATACTGCTGTAACCCGATCCGTATCTCAAACCACAACCTTTCTATTTTAGTAGTTGTTACGTACTCCTGCCCTTGTATTGGGTTCGCACAACCCCAGCACCCATATTCAAACTTTCCTTCTTTCCCAGATTCTTTATCGGTCTCTCTCTTACTTCTAGCTGACAACCCGGAAGGGTCAGTTCACCTAAACTTTAGGTGTCTATATAGTCTTCCTTCTCTTGGTACATGCTTCCAGAGCATATATCCTTTTTCTCTGGTTTTGGCGGCCCGGCGGTTCAGCTAGTATATCCCTCTACTTAAGGACCTGGTTGCTTCATCAGAAAATTTTTTTTGAAGATTTGTATCAATTACAATCACTAGGGTCATTTGTAATCGATTTTTTCTACGATATATATCGATTATTAGCTATATATCAATATATATCCTTAATACTATATCGATTATAGTTATATAACGATATATATCATTATTAATTATTAACAATTATTATAAAATTTAACAAAATTTTGCTATATATCGTTATATATTACTAACGTTTATATCCAGCAGGAGTGATGTATATCGATAATAATCTAGGGGATTATAATCGATATATATCACCAAAAAAAAAATTCCTGATGTTGGTTCTCTGATCTCAGTTCCTAGTTCCAAATTCGGTCCTCCTGTAGTATGTCGAAGATTGTGCTACCTCCCAACTCGGAACTTGCCAAATGGGTTTTCAGTTCTTCTGGTATCTCAGGTGTATTGCACCAAGGCTTCTATTCTAGATGGTGTGACTAAGATTACAGATTTCTAGATCCTACCAATCGTTGAATAGCCGTTAACTATATCACAGGGCTATTTTTCAAAAACGTCATCTGTGGGATTCGAACTCTAGACTTGCCATCTGGGGGTGCGACAACTCCACCACTTCACTAAGTCACTACACCCTCTCTAGAGTTATCTATATATATTGGTATTTTAATATATTAATACTTTAGTATATTGGTATATATCTTAATATATTGGTATATACATATATCTTTTGTGTATTAAATTAGAGTATTAGACATTGGTAATTTAGAGTAGAGTATTAGATATTGGTAATTAAAAATATTAAATATTAGTAATTAAAAATGTTGAGTATTAGTATTTGGTATTAACAATTTATTGTATTATATATATTAGTTAGTTAAGTGGGATAAAATTTCTAAAGAATATAAGAATTGATAATTATATATATACTGTATATATATTATATATTTATATTATAATTGGTTTGTAGTTATATAAAATATATTAACAGATACTTGTAAGCCAAAAGGCAATAAGCAATATTATCCAAGTCCTATTTAGCTTTATAAAAGCTTAGTATTTAGGCTCTTGCTCTTATTTAAGTATCTAAAAATTTGTATTCTAGCCTGAACTTTATAGTACTACTTATGAGTATTCATAGATAGCTCAGATTTATATAGAAGTCTAATATTATATAGTTAGACCTCTCTTAATATATAGCTGTAGCTAAAAAATCTTGTATTTAAAGAGATATTATATTTAGAAAGGTAAAAATCTATAAGTATTATATAAGTTAAAACTATATAATATTATATATTTAGAAAAACTATGCATTTAGAAAATATGTATTTAGGGCTAGGTGTGGTGACTTAGTGAAGTAGTAGAGTTGTTACTTTTCAAGTGAACAAGGTCTAGGGTTCGATTTTTACCAGTGATGATTATCAAAAACTCAAAAACTTTGTAGATACCTTAATTGGTATACCAACCTAATTGGGTTAATGCTAGAGTAAGCTCTGTAGATCCTAGTCAAAACCAGGTGTTGCTGGTAGTAGATCTGCATAGATTTATATCATAATAAGCCAGGAAGCTACTAATTAAGAAGACCACTTGCAAATCCAGAATATGATATCTATTATCAAAAGCTCGTAACTGCAGGGAGTTCTCAATTAGACAAATAGAGGAATACAAGCTAGTATAATAGATATACCTCTAAATATTGTTTAAAATAGTCAGTGTAAACATATGATAATTCTATATAAATGTTGTTATAGTATATAGAGTAGAACTATATATAACTATACACATCTATTAAAACAATATATAAAATCAACCCAAATAAGCACTAAACTTCACAAAAACAAAATACTAATAAAAACACAAACACAAACCTACCTATGTCTTCTATATGTTTAAGATCTAGAAATAGAATATTAAAGATCTGAGTAACCAATCATGAGTGGTCCCCATAATATCTGCTACTTCTAAATACCCAGAAGAAGTAGATAAACACAGTTCTCTAACACATAACCTAAGTACTGCTACTTCTTGCAGAACCGTGAGAGCCAGATATACAGTGAGCACTCTTGTAAAAGACAACTCAAAGGTGTCACTTCCAACTTCTTCAAACCTCTGTGCTCTTCAACCTGTTTTAACAAATTCCTCCAACACTTTAATCTACCACTTCTTCTATCCCCTCAAACAATTAACTTATTCTTTCTTTACTTGATTAAATATAGCCTCTGAAATGACTTACAAGGTCAACTTATAATTTCAATCAAATCTGACTATAGTGAAGTACATATTTATGCACCACACAAACCCTGCCCACTCCTCGATTATGAAATCATACCTTATTAAAGTGCAAATTTTGCAAACTCTCATATTCTACTAAAGTCTCAAACTCAACACCTTATCTCTCCTAGTCCTTTTAATCTTTTGATATATATATACAATATTTAAGGTTTTAACCAAAACCTTAAGTAACAGATTTGAGAATACTACTATCTATGCAACAACCTGGATTTTATTTGCCTCTCTAAAACAAAACTAGCTAGCAGTAACCTTATTACAAAACCTCTCAAAATACAACATTACACCTACTTTTGGTCTTGTACTAATAGCTCCAAAGCAGGAACTGCTATCATGATATGCAACTCCTTAATCTCTTACATTCACAATATTTCTTATATTTCTGGATATGCTATTTTAATTGACTTGTTCTTCAAACATGACTTTAAATTCCATATTATCTCAATCTACCTTTTTAATAACAACTCTTCTACTCGATTTCAAACCCAAAACACAATTATCCAATAGCTTCAAGAGACTTATACTCTCAATTTACTTTCTATTATTCTTGAAAACTTCAATGTTTCTACTAACAATACCCACTCATCCTCTATTAAATACAAACTTTTTCAATTTCTTACCTACAACAATATGTACAATCTGGCTACATATACCAACTCCTCTTCTCTTATATAGCATAGCTCCAAATAAAGTAGTGAAATCAATTTCATCTGGGCATACTGTACTATACGACCTTAACTTACTTTACCTCCTTTAATACAGATAATATTGACAATAGCTTACTTAGTAACCACAAAATTCTCATCTCTCACTAGTCTTTTCCTCATGCTTTACATAGCCAACATAGATATAAAACATGCACATATCAACGAATCTTCAACTACAAAGCCATGAATACCATACTATAGGATGAATTTTTCAACCAAGTCAATACCAACCTCCACTTCAACCATACATCTTCCTCAACTGATACTGCAGAATCTCTTGAAACTACTTGGTACAAAATTCACAACAGTATAATTATTGCTACTCTCAAGCATATACCCAATAAAAAATTTACTGTTCGTAATTTTTAATATATATTCTTTTCCAAAGCTACTTACTTACACTTTAGTCTTAAAAACTTGGCAATATTATTTAACAAATCTAAAACACCACATACCTATTTCTACACATCTTAACAACTCCATCTCTCTTCTTAATCAATTCCTTAACCTAAATATTTCTACACTTCCTTAAACATACCAACCTCTTACCTCTTGAATTACTGATGCTAATTCTGAGTAGAAAAAACTTTATCATGCTTGTAATATAGAAAATATCAAAGAAATTAGACAACAAATCATCACCGCCATTGACAAAAGATGTTCTAAACTCCAAACCCATCCTATCTTAATGATCAATAGCATTCTTAACTGACACAAAGATCCAGTTAGATTTCAAAATATTTGACTTAATGATGATGTTATTACTAACCCTATAGCTATTAAATCTCATATTCAACAACATTTTAACAACTAGACTGCACCCTGGCATATTAATTCTGAGATTTTTAATTCCTAATAGCATACTGAATATAACCCCAAACCAAACATTAGCTCTTCCTAGTACTCTTATATCTTGTCCAACTTTACTGAAAAAGAGGTTATCTCAACAATCAACCAACTCTCTAATAATAAAGCCTGTAGCCCATCCAGTATTAGTTATGAAATGCTTAAACATATAGGCTCCAACTTTATTACTTCTATAACATCTCTCTTTAACTGTTGCCTCTTCTTCCAAACCATACCCAAACAATGAAAAGAAGGACGGATATTCCCTATTTTCAAAAAACTCATTTTTGATAGAAATTTATCCAACACCTGGCCTATTAGTTTAGTTGAACATATCAAAAAGCTATATACTAAACTTCTTACTAACTAACTTAATCTTACTTTCTCTTAACATAATATCCTATCACTATTTAACTTTGTTGCACTTCCAGGCAACTTTACTTTAATACCACCTATCCATATTCTAAATAATATTATCAAAGATACAAACTACAACTCAAACCAACTATGGCTTCTCTCTTAGGATATAAGTAAAGCCTATGATTCAGTTAATTTTAAATTATTTTAAAAATCACTATACCAAATCCAAATGCCTCAGCAACTCATTAATATTCTAACTAATCTTCTATTCGATCGTACAAACTGTGTTATTACCAACCTTGGTCTTACAAACTTTTACTCTGTTAAAAATAGAATTAACCAAGGAGAAACTATTACCTACTCTTTAGAAGAATCTATTATGACTTCCTGATTTCAAAAATCTCTTCACATTTCTCTAGATATACTCTGTCTACTTCTTACTCAACCAGCCTTATTTACTACTCTACAACTACTTCAACATCTCCATATTGGTTCTTGCATCTATGGATAATACTATATGAGTTGCTAATTCCAAAACACAACTTGAAGAAATTATTCAAACTGCCTCCTCCTTCTACTCTATAGCTGATATTCAAGTTAACTCTACCAAATCCTTTTTTATAACCACACAACCTTTTTTCAATGTCTCATTTTTTAACTCCAATTTGCAATCAATCTCTTCTCATCAGCCCTTTAAATTTCTTAGTTGTTGGTTTACTCTTAACAACAAGCAATCTGCACAAATTAAACTTATTCAAGAAGAGGCTATTCAACTAGCTAA
>CAJVPU010001923.1:0-11657 GCA_910591775.1 Dentiscutata heterogama | reverse complement strand
ATAAAACCTTTTCCAATAATGTAAAAAGTTTTCATTAAGACTAATAAAGATAAGAGCATGGTCTCACCTTAAACATTTAAAAAAAAAAAAAAATAAATCAATTAATAAATTTTGTATAACTAATAAATAAAATCATGTGACTATAATATGGTGTTTAGCACCAGTGGTGTAATTTAACAATGCTAAAATTTTTTCTTTACTTAAAAAAAATTATTTAAAAGCTCAAAGATTTCTTTATTTGATAAAATTTTACAAATTTATTATTACTATTATTATTAATTAAATTTTGATTTTTAAAATTACTTTATTTTTAAACTTAAATTTTATAATTTTGAGTATGCTAATTATATTATTTTTTTATTGCAAATATATTTACAATATTTCTAAAGTATTATATTATAAGTTTTATTATTTAATTGTTTATAAAAGAAAAATATATATATATTTTTAAAAAATTAATTATATTTTAAAATTTTAGTAATATTATTAACTTTATTATATAATTAATCTATATTTTTTAAATAATTTTATATTATATAAATTAGTTAAATTAATAATAAATTTTAATAATAAATTTTAATAATTATTTTAAATAGCATTTAACAAAATATTAAATAACTTATTAACTAATAATCCCAAATTAACAATTTTAATACTATTTGAACTATCTTACTAAGATAAATTGAATAGTACCAAAATCATTATATTCTAATTTCTAGTTTTTTATTAGGTGAAGTCCACCCATATAGTACTACAAATAATAAAATTTGTTATTAAATTTAATAATAAATAAATTTTAAATATATATTACTAAAATTATATCTAAAGTAAGATTATCTAATTTATGAAAAATATTTTCACATTTGACTATAACTTTTGAATATTCTTAATCCAATAATCGGCCAGATAATATTTCACTTGATGGTAGCTTATAATTTAGATATAAATTCTGAAGAAAATTGATAAAAAATGGATTGTTTATAATAGAGAATAGAATGTCACATACTACAAAAGCCTTTAATAATGAGCTATTTATAGAATTTTATATCCCTCTGGTAAACTATCTAATTTTTGTGAAAATAATTTGAAATACTAGACTGTTTATTGCTTTGTTTTTTAGTATTAGCTAATAAATTTTCAGATTGTGTTTTTTCTGTAACACCATTATGATAAGCTACACAAAGTAAATATATTTGCCAAACTTGATCTTCTACTTTGAATACTCTAGCACAAGATGTGCTTCAAGTCTTGCTAGTTTACCTCTTCTCCACTCAGTTAAACAAAATTTGCATTTAGCTGAAAAATGGCCAGCTAAATTAGTTCACTTTCGATAAAAAAACTTCTATATAGGTGCTGGTTGATAACCTCCAAAGCTTGTTTCATTTGATGTATTTAATTCAGATATAGAGTTTTTATTTAACATATTTGGTTCAGAAGTATTTGTAGGTAAAGTTGAAGAGCTTGGTAATTTTTGTTTTTTTTGAAGTAAGTGATAAAGACTTGACTACTTTAGACTTTCATTTACTACTTTTCATCATGTATCAATATTTTTTTTAAAAAAAAAAACAATTGTGTATAAACAAATATTTATACAATTTTTTTATTTATTGTACAACGTATTAGATTTTTTATTATTATGTAATTGTTTTAATACTAGTATTTAAAATTTATAGCATAGAAGCTTAGTTAATCGGTATATTTCTGTATTTGTACAACTTAGAAATTTCTTACTTTCTGTAATACATTTTTTAAGATTTAAGGACTTTTCTCAGTAGATACAGCTTTCTATTTTAAATTCAATTATCATTTCTCGATTTCTATATTGCATTGTTACGATCTAAAATTAACCAGGCCATTTTAAATAATATAACTTGCAGTAATATGAAGCATAATAATTTATCCTTTATACTTATGTCAACACTACTGTTATTCCTGTTTGCTTCTTCTGTAACAAGTCAATTTAGTCCAGATCCTCGACAATACCAGGATAGTGTCTTAATTGGAAATCGTTTATTTATCTTCGGAGGCTATACGGGGAAGCCTCAATATACTAATGAAACAATCTATCTGGATTTGTCCAAATCATTCGACACTTCTCATCCTCCCTGGAGTAAGGACGTAAAGGGTACTGCACCAATTAGCGCAGAATTTGGTACTGCGTGTTTAAGCCCTATTGACAATTCTACTGTCTACATAATTGGAGGAGTAGCCTACAATGAAATATCGTTAGAATTTGTCAAACCATCATTAGTATACACTTTTAATTCTATTGAATCAAAATGGTCAGTCCTGAATGCCTCTGGGCTTACAACATTCGATAGTAATACGACCAACGTATATAACGATATGCAAGCAGTTATGCGACATAATTTAGTGTTTTTGTTCAGCGGAACAAATACATTGAAACCATCCGAAAGTAATCTGAGCACTGTTAGTACGCTCGTTACAACTTTGAACGTTCTCAATACGAGGACAATGACTTGGTTATCTTTTAATTTTTCTAATGCGCCTACACCCCGTGAAGGGTATACAGCTACCCTCTTAAAAAATGGTTATATCGTTTATATCGGTGGCACGGAAAAACCTATTGGCGCTTTTAAGGAGACAAACGTCAATATGGACAATATCCCTGTATTTGACACGGACGAATTAACTTGGAACTCCATGGTAAATTTAAAATTAGATAGATTTAAATATATTGTGAATAGAAAACAAATTTAAATGGATTTGGAATTTCTTGATAAATTAAATTTTATAGCCCCTAAGAAATTTGTAATCCGCTTAAATTACATTCCATTCATAGTAGAATACAGTAAAAGTTTTTATTTATATTAATTATAACTTAATTAGGCAGTCTTGGGAGATACAGTCGCTCCACGTAATTCACATTCTGCAGTGTTAAGTAAATATTAAATCACAATAATACAATATTATATTTAAATATTAATTATTATTTTTATTTAATTTTTAATCATATTAAATTTATATCTTTTATAAGCTGATGATGGAAAAATTATAATATTTGGCGGAGAATCAGGTTATGGCTTTGTTCGGATATTACCTGATCTTGCAATATTGGATACAAATTCAATTCCATATCGATGGACAGTTCCGAAAAACATTTCCTTGAAGAATGCACCTCCATCTTTAGCTGGTCATTCTTCAACGTTATATAATAATTATATGCTCATAATATTTGGACGACAAACTTCAGATCAAACTGTAACTGATAATGAGGTGCCTTTGATCAACAATCAGATTTATATATTTGATGTCAAAAATTATATTTGGGTTTCGATTTTTTCCCCTACCTCGCCCTCACCTCTTACCTCCCCTGGTCAATGTACAGTCAATTGTATTATTGGAATTGTTGCAGCCATAATGTCTATTTTAATTATTTTATTGATTGGAATTGGATGGCATTATTATAAAAAACATTATCCCAGGTAAAATAACAAATTTCATATTTTAATTTAGAGGTTTCAAGTTATTATTATACGTGAATTTATGCAAATTTAACAAGTTAAATATTAAATTTCTCTTTATTTTTTTTGCATAATATAGAGGAATAATCGGAAAAAACGATTCTTTTATGTCTATGGAAATTCCAGATTAAAAATAACTTCGTTCGTGGAGATAGAATAATCTATAATCCAGCATAAGCGACGAACTCTAATGTAAAATCTATATTATAGGATTATTTTATGTCTCGATAATTTCTCAATTTGTTTTTTTTTTCTTTTTAAATAGTTATATATATGTAATTAATTTTGTTAAATCTTGTTTTTGAATAAAAAAATTTGTTAATTTGACAAATTTCATCTGCTATTAGTCTCGGAATTTCGTTTAAAAAATAATGTTAGAAAAATGTATTGTGAGGTCGGAAAAACGTGATCTAATAACCGCTGCGCCAACTCACAATACCCCGGTTATGAAGATCGCTAACCAAAAAAGGAGTTGCGGCGATATATTGGATATAATGAAGAAATTAGATATACTGTACCCTGGATAACTAATATAACGAAGATAAAAGATACAATCGATTTAATAGGGATACTAGTTTTATTAGTTATAAGAGAGATAACAGTTTTATCTGTTATAACCCATTTAATAGTTATAGGAGACATAATGGTTTTATTCGTTATAATCAATTTAATCAACTTAATAGATATAAGGGATATAATGATTATAAGAAGTACTAAGTAAAAGTTTATTATAAATAAAGGCGTTATCGCCCCAAGAAAAATTATGTCTCGTTTGCTTCACTAATAACCGAGTCTCAAATTTATCAAATACATTGCCCATAACATTGTATAAAAATACTATTGCGCGAATACACTTTTTGAACCCTAAAGTTATAATTTGTCATTCGTTAAGTCCTTGTTCACGTGATCTAGCGTTGCTGAGTCGCAGTTGTTCAGTCATCACAGCAGTATATTCGTCGTTGTTACACAGAAAATCTGGTATAATTGATTTTTATATGATACCATACATAGTTTTGTTGTCATAGTGTACTGCACACCCCAATGTGTCACTTGCTAAATTACGAATCACCTTCTATAATTTTTAACCTAGCAACCTCTCTACAAACGTTACATTCAAGATTATACATACTCATGTATGATCTCTTCTCAAATTCATCAGATAATTTCATAGTTCTCCATTTATGATATTCTAAATAAGCAGTCTCATTACTAATTAAATATTTTAAATAATCTGCGAGAGCTTTAGTGCTATTAAAATCTTCAATAAAAATAGCAGATTTAGGATGAGGTAAGTAAGAACGAGTATTAGGCGCACCCCATATAACAGGCACAACACCCAAATTAAATGTATCCCAAAGCATTTCAGTAGAATAATCTTTTTCATTAGTGTTTTCAATTTCTAAATAAAATGGATATTTAGAAATAATACAATTTTTTGAAGCAAAATATTCTAAACTATTGCATTCTGGATGAAAGTCCCAATCAGTGTTATGGCGAACACCACCGAAGGATGCAATGGGAATATAAGTCTCAATACTTGAAATAAAATCTTCCCTAAATTGTGTCCAATGAGAAGCAATAAATGAGACAAATGCAGAATTTTTGGAGAGCTTTGTTATATTAAAAGGAGATATTGAACGCCAATGTTTGGAGTCCATTCTAACATAGCTTGTAGGTAACATCAGAATCATCATCATAGGTTGCAAGGATATCAAATAGGTAATCTTGATTATGACAATCTGGACAATGAGTTTTAGGTTCTAAAGTATATAGTATGAATTTTTGCCCTTTCCATGCTTTTCTTTTAGTAAATTTGGTTGGTTAACACAAAGAAGAGCATCAGCATTTTTAAGTTCTTTTCGCATTAGGCTTCCTAAATCTTTTACTTTCAATATACATGGTACATCGCAATCTGATAATGTTTCGTCATGATTATATTTGAGTCTTGTATAGTCTTGACCTTCATACCAATCACCCCGAATTACATATATCCTCATTTTTCAGCCTTTATTTAAATAGCCTGTAATATAATGTTTTTGTTTCCATGAAGTGAAATTGGTAGGTCTTATCTTAAGTTTATTTATTAATTCTGTTGCATTATTAAACTCAATAGGTAACTCATTAGGAATTTTAACATCTTCGTAAGTCAAGATTCCCAAGATTCCCATTACTAGTAATAAGAAAGCGAGTGCGCATATTGTATAGAAAACTTATCCTCTGTTTTTCTCGAGTAACATTTCTATTACATACAATGTGGTGTTAAAACTGGCTTTTATGGTAATTAAAAATAAAACACGAATAATTTAAAAGCATGAAATTTATTCGATTTTGGTAACACAATAATAGAAACTAAAAGTTATGGAAGCGACAAGATAGTGTCACAGATAAATAAATGACTTGCGTCACTACTGATGATTTCGCTTAGACCGATACCAAGGGTAATAACAAGGCGAGTATTTCTTTATTCTATTCAGTCGATTAATTAAGAGAAAAGGCTACTACTTTTATTATTTTTCATTTGTTTATATGAGTGACGCCAGGGAAACTAGGGCATTGGGTTTATCATTTATTACACACGTATTTAAATAAATAATCATTTATGAACCAATGTCCCATTTTTCTTTGGTGTCACTCATATTCATATTTGACCATTTATTATCCTTTTTGACACTCAAATTCATACGAACAACATGGATTTAAATTTGTATAACAAAATACGTTCAAAGTTGTACAAAAAAACATTTTAATTCGAGTTGATTAAATCGGGTCATCTCATAATGTAGTGGTCTGATCTGGACGATTTTGGTACCATTAGAACCTTCTCACTGAGTCGATTTGAATGGTTTTAAAATCATCTAAATCCGATTACTGTAATCATGAAATATCGTGACTTAATCAACTAAAATTATAATGTTTGTTTGTAGAATTTTGAATGTCCTTTTGTATATTGTACGAAAGTTGCACGAATTCATGTACGTACATGCGTGCGATACATGCGCAATCATTTAAATTGAATTCTATATTAGCATGCAAAAGTGTTGAACCGTTATGCATGTATCGTTAGTTGCACCAATAAAAAACTATTGCTCATAGAAGACATTAGCCATTCATCTTATTGGTTGTATTTGCACAACCCGTATTACAGTCAGACCCCTAAATGCAACCTCTCTAAATGCATGATATAAGTCCAGGCCCATGGTGGGACTTATAGATAAATGGACGTTCTTTATTCTGTAAGCGCACTCTAATTGTCTGGTCCACTTATAAAAACTCCCTCCATAAATGCATCTACGTGATTACCGGCCAATCGAATTCGTTATTTCTAGGCTACTAAGGGTATATTTATCACATGATAGTAGTCATTTTGTGATATTATTGGTGTTCTCTAATTGCAACCCTCCCTAAATGCACGCTCTAGAACTGGTCCCGATGTCGTGCATTTAGGGAGGTTTGACAATATATTTTGGCTTGTTTTCTCCAATAAACTTACAAGACTAAACAAATAAGCAATATTAAATTTGTGAAATGCATCTTTCCTAAATTTGGTCATCTGTTTTTTTTATCGTTATTATCAAATATTTCTAGCCATTTTAAGCATAAAAAAGGCAAGATGCCTTATCACGAAATCGAAAGCATTGTATATACTCTTGCTCAGTGTTGTCACTGGAAGCCCACTGGAAATAAAATTAATAGTGTCACTGGAACGTTTACACCATTAGAAGGTCAAAACTTTCCCACTGGAAGGAAAATTAACTAAACAATCATTAATATAAAGTTCTAGCATTTTTTCTATAAATTATTGTATTATATGAAATTGATAAAAAATCAAGAATTTCACTAAAACTACACTATTATTAATATGTAATATACCAGTATAATACAATACAGTCAGACCCCTCTAAATGCACCCTCCCTAAATGCGGCACCCCTCTAAATACATGATATAAGCCCGGGCCCATGGTGGGACTTATAGATAAATGCACGTTCTTTATTCTGTAAGTGCACGCTAACTGTCTGGCCCACTTATAAAAACTCCCTCCATAAATGCATTCAAGTGATTGCTTGCTAATCAATTTCATTATCTCAAAGCTACTAAAGCCACATTATCACGTGTTAGCAGTAACATTGCGATTTTATTAGTGTAAATGCACGCTTTAGAGGTGGTCCCGGCGACGTGCATTTAGGGAGGTCTGACTGTATAATGCAACACAGCATACTTACTTATTTCTAGCTCCCTTTAAACAACTCAAATGTCTAGTTAATAAATGTGAAAAAAAAAACAAGAAAAATTGTATAGATTAAATAATCGGAGTTTTTAATTCTCCGAATTGGATCGAGCTCCTTCGATATCAGCTAAAACCATTTCTTTTATTAAAGAATCAAAATCACTTCGTTTCCAACAAAGTTGTTTATTTGCTTTTTCGGGATTTCCAAGTAACAAGTCTACTTCGGTGGGACGGAAATATTTTGGATCAACTCGCACACGAATAATATTTGTATCTTTTTCGCGACCAACAAGCTCTTCCCCATTTCCCTCCCAAATAATAGTCTTGTCAATCACTGCGAATGATTTTCTACGAATTCACGTACAGCATGAGTTTCACCTGTGGCAAGTACGTAGTCGTCCGGACGTTCTTGTTGCAGCATCAACCACATTCCCTCTATTTTTTTTTTTAAAAAAAAAAAGTTAACAATTTTTCTTAATAATAAATATTTATAATTTTTTTTTTTGTTTTTTTTGTATGTATGTATGTATTAACTAACCAACATAGTCCCTTGCGTTTCCCCAGTCACGTTTTGCATCGATGTTACCAAGCCAAAGACATTCTTGTTTACCAAGATGAATTTCAGCAACAGCACGAGAAATCTTTCGTGTGACAAACGTACGACCACGACGAGGTGATTCATGATTAAAAAGAATACCATTGCAAGCATACATATTGTAAGCTTCACGATAATTGACAACTATCCAATAAGCATATAACTTTGCAACACCATATGGTGAACGAGGATAAAATGGAGTAGTTTCTGACTGAGGTGTTTCTACAACTTTTCCATAAAGTTCCGAGGTGGATGCCTACAAAGAAAGATAAAAGATAAATAATGATAATAATGATTAATCAAATATAAATTTATTGAATATAATAATTAAATGTGATTTATACTTGATAAAATCTAACGTGATTAGTGAGGCCAACCGTTCGTATGGCATCTAATAAACGTAAAGTTCCCAAACCATCAACATCACCCTAATTTTTAGATAAAAAAACGAATACTGTCGATTAAATGTGAATGCACACATCAAACATGTATTATAAAAAGTTCGTTGTATTTACAGTGTATTCGGCCATGTCAAAGGAAACTTTTACGTGAGATTGTGCACCCAAATTATATATTTCTGTCGGGAGAACCTGTGATACGATATGCACAAGGTTGGTTGAATCGGTCAAATCACCATAATGAAGAACCATCTTTGGACCTAATTAAGAAATTATTTCGATCATTATATTTAAAGATTATAATGAAGTTTTACAAAAACATATTCTTCTGGATATAGTTCTAACGATGGACATTAGGCGATGTTAAAACTTCATATAGGTGTTAATTCTATTTAAACTTACGTTCATGTTGATCTTTATAAAGATGACTGATTCTTCCTGTATTAAAGGATGATGAACGACGAATAATTCCATGAACTGTATATCCTTTCGATAAAAGTAACTCGGTAAGATAAGATCCATCCTGACCGGTAATACCTTCAAACAAATTCTTGTTAACTTCATATATTCTGTATCATTAACGTTTAAATTTAAAACTCAATATTTATTCATAAAAGATTTATTTACCGGTGATTAAAGCTACCTTCCTTTTTCTATATTCTTCAGGAGAAAGTGAAAGATCTTTAAGAATATTAGGTGAAATTACAGTACCATTCATAATGTATTATTATCTTTCTATAAAAATGTATTATTGTCTTTCTACGAAAATGAATTATTATTATTATTATTATTATTATTATTATTATTATTAATGAGTAAAAGAACGATTTTCGAAATAATTCTCGAGTAAATTTTATATTGATTAGAATAACGTTATACAAGACCTATTATAGAGGTTGTATTAGCTTTAATATAAACTTTTTGTAAATTTTATCCATTTTTTATTAGAGCTAATTAACCTTATTTTACATATAAACTTTCCGTTTAACAAATAATAATAAATATTTTTTTCCTTTTGTTTTATCTTTTTTTTTTTTTTTCGTTACCCAAATTTCAAATATAACCAATCTAAAATTTATTAATTTTATCCATTTTGGATAACATAACATTAAAAGCATTTATACACTTTTAATATAACCTTTTAGTAAATAACTCTTTTCAAATATAACATTTTACAAAACGTGGCTTTTTTATCAAAAATTTCAATATGACTTCTATATGTATTATTCGGGTCCTGTTATACACATAAAATTTATATTAGTACGTACGTACCTCTTGTTGAGTAAAATAATGTTTGCACACATAAATGTGTTGCTTTGTAAATAAGTTATCGTTTCTCAAATTTGGGCTTACTAATTTCTCCCCCACTTACCATTGGACGAATACAAATATCGTTTTCCGTTGGACGAAACCAATTACATCACTGATCAGGGTGGCTAAAAATTTCATATAGCCATCCAATGCGCCGTAATTAAATTGTATTCATTTTACCAATTTTAAAAACCTATAATTAGACCCATGGGTCTCTTATTCTATTTATTGGTTTTTTCATAATTGTATACCCGGGTCTCTTACATTTACCAAAAGTTTTATCCTACGTTGTAGACCCGGGTATAGTACACAGGGGGTCTGATATCAGAAGGTCTTGTATGGCAGTATATCGTCCCTTGTTAATATCAACCCCGTTAATATCAACCTCTTGTTAATATCAACCTCTTGTTAATATCAACCTTTTATTAAGAACAAATATGCTTAAGAAATATAAAAACTATTCCTTTGTTATCAACCCTCGCATATATCAATATAATTGTCTAATTCAAATGGGTTGATATAAATGAGGGACGACTGTATATTTTAAATTACAAGCTTGTAAGCAAAATTTTGTTCTCTTGAAAATAAAGTGCCAAACAAAAATATTATAAAAATTTTCTTAATTGTGTCAGAAGCACTTTATTTTCGTTATAGATTTTTTATCAATAGAAAGAATTCTAGAAGTGCATAAATAAATACTTTCACTTAATAAAAATATTTTGAATTTTTTTCTTTATTGAAGAAAAACTAAAATGATGCTTTTGATTTTGCGGCTGTGCTAAGGTGGCGTGATTTAGTTTATCAATTAAAGACAACAAACTTTGCGCCTGACCATATGCTGAGAGTTTCCTTTTGCGATTATCAAATCGATATATATTTTATATTTTGATTTATAACAAATAAATTTTAAAATTAAAGTGTTGACTTGTATTTTCTTATGATAACTTAACATATGCGTTATTTAAAAACTAGGCGCTTGAGTTGCTTAAAGGGAGTTAGAGATGTGTGTACTACAGTATATCGATATTGTATTATACAGTACATGTTGTGATTAGGGCTAAAGCAATACAAGAACTCATGTTGGATTAGGCTCTATGGCTGCTGCAAAATTGCAAGAACCTCATGTTTAGTAATTAAGTATCATAACCATAATAGCAGTGCCAATAGCAATGCAATAACATCATGTAACTAGGTTTTATGGTTGCCACAGGCAGCGAAGAACCTCATGTTTGTGATAAAATTTTGCAACTACAATAGCAGTACAAGGAATTTACACTGATAACAGTACAAGGACTTTACACTGATAACAATGCAAGGACCTTATATTGTGATTAGGCTCTATGGCAGCCATAGAACTTCAGTTTGGGGATCAAGCTCTGCAAATATGATAGCAGTACAAGGATCTTATATTGTGATTAAGTTATGGATATAATAGCAATGCAAGGACTTCATGCTGTGATTAGGCTCTATGTTTGCTGCAGGCAGTGCAAGAACTATAGTTGTTAGACGAAACCTCGAGGTTTCGCGCTGACGAAAGTCGAAACCTAGTTTCGACTTTCGTAAACTAAAATCTCAAATGACAAAATGTCGAAACTGACGAAAGGTGACGAAACTAGCGGAAGGTAATGAAAGGTACAGAAAA
>CAJVPU010001922.1:0-11657 GCA_910591775.1 Dentiscutata heterogama | reverse complement strand
AAAATGTTAGTGGCATTGATTATCAAATGATGAATAATTTAATACATACTATGAGAAGCAAAACATGTTGGATCTCCTGGATTCCATAAGAATAAAGCAAATTGTGCGCAGGAATGCCAATAGGTAGGTGCTCCCTTTGGATCAGCAAACTCCAGATAAATTGAAGCAAAGTCTGGAATATTATTTCCAGAAGGAAAAAGCAAAATACGCCTAAATTTTAAGTTTATAATCTAATTAAAACGCGAATCTATATTTGAGTTTTATATTTAAGTGAACCTACCATTTCCAACCTCCAGTTTCAAACTCAGGACCTGTTATCCTCTTTTCCAAACCGCTCCAACATGTGATTTGCCATGTATGATATTGGAAATCCTCAATTTCATAACCGAGATCTGGCATAATATTATTTGCAATAGCTTGGTCTGCAATTTATGAATATAAAAAATATAGCAACAAAAGAAATGTTAATAATATAATGTAGTTGTAAAAATTTATTTAAGGTTAGTTCATATCTTGATTTTCGATTAACTAATTAAACGTAAAACATACAATCTACATTAGCATTAGTCATTTTGTCGAATCTATTTCGAGAAATGATAAAACGAGAGATGGGTATTAATTTAAAATATTCTGAGTAATAGAGTAATTATAGATACCATATTTAAAAATAATGAATTTCCATAGAATGGTTACACTGTATAATTTGGGATATTTTTTTCGAGGGGTGGATTTGTTTGTAACGCAAATTTTAAAAAAGAATTTAAGTGGTAGTTCATGTAACGGTAAACCTTACCAAGTTAAGACGAAATGATCCTCGTCAAATAGCTTATCGTTATACTTTAACAATTTTTATCAAAAAATTACTGTAGACGAATATTAGGGACCGTCCGTCGTTAAACGACGGGCTATATACCGTAAAAAAGAAACCCCGTTATCTGGGTTTCAAGTTTATTGCCTATCGGGCTGTTTGCATATATAAATCTAAACCAAGATAGGTTTTTTTTGGCGGTCCAATGCAAATATATTACATGAATATACAATGGTTATCCAACGTGCATTTTTAATACTTTATACATATAGATATATATAGTTATGTAGATAATACATTGCTAAATCAATGCGATAAAGTTGAATATAAAATTATATGCTAATTAAATAAATGCGAATAAAATTAAACATGAATGTGAAGATAGAATGAAAAACAAGTAAATATTATTCAATTACTTATAATTTTAAATGTTTAAAGAGAGTTATAATTTAGTTAAGTTGTTTATTGAAAGAATACATCGATTAATTATAATATTCATACTAAATTAATCGATGCGACCAAAAAATGTTGAATAAGAAGTGTTTGATGTTTATAATCTGCTTGTTACTGAACTAAACCTAACATAGAGGCGAATGCTTGTCTAATGCTGTATTCTCAATTTAATTAGTTTGTGTAGAATTTTATGGCAAAGACTGTTCTTGTTAAAATATAAAAACAAAGGGTTGAATATAATAAGTTAGGCTTCAAAATAAGAGTATTCTTTAAAGTGGAAAGAATCCTTCAGCTTATCAATAATTCAACTTACAGAAAACTTGCTACAGTCTAGGTATTTAGTTATTACTCGAACTTACAAACTTTCTAAATTTTATTCAATAATATGACAAATAAAGGCAATGATAAGATATGTATAGTATAAATTTTAATAATATTAAAATTAAAGTTTAACGAATTTGACCAAATGATTGTTAGCATGTCAATTAACAACCGTACGCCAAAAAATGTTCTGTTGGCAAAATAGGCTGCCTGCAAAAAAGATTTGGATAAATATGCTGTTTAAAAATATATGTCAGTGAAATGGTTAAATTTAATTATAGCAATCTTTGTAAAGTTATTGCTTCGCATAATAATTTACTGCGAATTTCAAATTATTGTTTAAGGAATAAAATGAAGGTGGGATTATTGTTATTGAATTAAACAATATTTCAAGTTATTCGAATTTTCACCTATAAATTGATTAACTTTATATCTGGGTTTAGAATACAAATTTAGATGATGCCATTTCTAGACTTTTTGCTGGAAAAATGAAGAATTATGTTAGATGTACCAACGTAAATTATGAGAGTTCACGCATAAAAGATTATTATGGTATTAGCGAATATATGATTATATGATTATATGTCGTGATTATATGTATATAAATTTTAAAATGATTTAAAGAATAATTTTATCGCGATAGATATTCTTCTTGAAGTAAAAGGGTACAAAACTTTAAGCGATTCTTTAATGAATTATATTTGTGAAGAGTCTTGTGAAGGAAATAAATATCAAACTGAAACTTATGGTTTACAAGTAAGTCATATTTTTGTCACAAAATTACCGAAAACTACTTAAATGCAAAGATTTTGATTATACAGTATAATTGTCGATAGGATGCAAAGAAAGGTGTAATTTTTGAGAGTTTCCCACCCGTGCTACGTATACAATTAAAACGATTTGAATATGATTCGCAAAGAAATACTGTAGTTAAGGTACCTATATCTGTTAATTTTTATTATGACCTCTGGTATAATTCAGTAATTGTTGATTTGAAAATTATACTTAGATAAATGATCGTCTTGAATATCCTCTTGAAATTGATTTAGAAAGTTATTTATCACCAGATAGTGATAGATCAAAACCGCATAATTATTTACTTTATGGGTTTGTAGCAGTGTTATCATTATTCTAAATGTTTATGACTTTCAACACATATTAATACCTTTTTACTATATTTAGAGTAATTGTTCATAGTGGTGATTTACATGAAGGCAGTTATTATGTTTTTTTAAAGCCAGAAAAGAATGGCAAATGGTTTGAATTTTGGCAATAAATTGATGTTTAGATCGTAATAATATGTCAGATATCTAATATTAATTATCATAAAAGGTTCAAATTTGATGATATTAGAATTACACCTGCAACTGATATGGAAGTGCTTGAAGATAACTACGGAGTTGATGCCATCAATTCAACAAATGCATGTATGTTGATATATATCCGTGAATCTGATATCGATTTTGTGTTATCACCCATACATTCTGAGGATATACCAAAACATCTGCGTGAGTGATCTTATTTATGAGACATTATAATTTGAAATTGTATTATAAAAGTTTATATTTCACGTACACATTAGTAGAAAGACACTTAGATGATGAAAAGAAAGCTTTATATGAACAGTTAATAAAAAAAGTCGAAGAATGTAATTTATGTCTGTATACTAAGGTAATTACGTTAATTAGGTGACAACATTATGTAAATCAATAGTAAATTATATTATTCATAGCAATTTAAGTTTTACTTTCAACTTTTACAATTAGATTGTGACTCCAACTATCTTTGAGCGCTATCAAGGATTTGATCTTGCAAATTTCGGCGATCGGCAATATCCGTTATCTGAAGTTCCACAGTTTAAAGTTTTGAAAAGTGAGACATATAGAACTTTTAAAACTAAAATTTCCAATAAACTTGAGATTCCGGTTGAGCAAATAAGACTCTGGGTTCTTGTAAATCGCCAAAATAGGACTATTAGGCCAGATGTTCCAATAATGGACGATTGTCTTGACATGAGTAAGTTATATTAAAATACGATTCTTTTCATTTCATAAAACTTCTATCAACATGTTATTTTTTGTGATGAATAGCAATGGAACAAATTCACACAAAAATGGCACCAAGACAAAATGTATTTAAATTATTTTTGGAAGTGGCAAAACCAATTAACGGCAAAGTAATGCTTAGTACTTAACAATCTATTATATATTAAATCATGTTTTTTTGCTCACTATTTCAATTGGTTTATTTGATACGTAGATATTATTCCCGCTGATAGGAAATTGGTCCTCTATTTTGGTTTTCATTAAGTATTTTAACCCTGATACACAGTCTTTGGTGTATGTAGTTTAAATATGTTTCTATTAATTCACTTAATATGAGAATTAATCTTCACGCTTATGTAAACAGAGGACTCTGTCAATTATATGTTCAAAAATTTGGTAAAGTTGGAGATATTATTCCAATTCTTTGCGAGAAGAAGGAATTTCCACCACATATACCATTGAAAATATACGAAGTAAGTTATACTTTGCATACATTATTTGTTTTTTTCTGTTAATTGCAACGACATATTTATTTAATAAAATATAGGAATTAAGGCCAAGTATGATTGTAGAAATGAATCCCGAATGGACTTTTCAACGATCCGAGATACAAGATGGTGATATAATTTGCTTCCAAAAAGCTTTAACTGAAAAAGAGTATATTATTTATTATCCTATTCTTATCTTGTTTTTTTTTTTAAATTCATTTTATAAGAAAATTTTGTTGCTTTTATTTAGAATACAAGAACATACTGCTGCGGGTCGTATTCATGATATTCCTACATTTTACGAGTCATTATGTATGCGTATCATCATTCAATTTAAACCGAAACATAAAGACCAAGAACAATGTCCTGAATTTGAATTAGTTTTAAATAAGAAATACACATATAATGATGTATGTTGAAATTACTTTTTTCACATTATTATGAATGGTAAAGTGAAAAGGTATTATAGCGAAATATGATATTTTATTGAGTTTATGTTCATAAGGAATTCATAAAAATATCATACTCATATAATACTATAATTTTAACAATTTATTTAATTAATAAGTATTTATTTTGTTTCTTTATATTTCTATAGGTCTCCAAACGTGTTGCTACTTTTTTAAGCATGGATCCTTTGAAGCTACGATTTACAACGGCAAACAAAACTGTAATTAAAAAGACGACCACACAAACTTTGTCAGAGATGCTTCAAACAACCTATTCATCTAAATCAGTGGAACTTTTATATTATGAGATGCTTGACATTAATATTGTGGAATTAGAATCCAAAAAATTCTTTAAGGTATACTGGCTTGGAACAGCTGTCAAGGAAGAGGTAAAAAGAACATTACAATATTTCGATTTATATATTAGCAAATCATTAATAATTATTTTCCATAATTAAAGGATATGATTGATATTTGTCTTCCAAAAACTGCTATAGTTAATGAAATTTTTAAAATAATTATAAACAAACTAGCATTAAGACCTACTATTAAACTTAGATTATATGATGTCTTACATTGCAAAATTCAAAAAGAATATGATATTAACGATCCAATAGATATGATACAAGAAAATCTGACGTTATATGCGGAGGTTGTTCTTTAATTCATTTTGCGACTTTAGAGATTTATTTTTTTACCTTATTTTTGGAAATAACCTATTTCATATTTAGGAAATATCACAAGATGAAATCGAACTAGGCGCTAATGATAAAGTTATTCAAATATATCATTTTATTAAGAAACCGTTACGCACGCATGGAATTCCATTTAAATTTGTTATTAAGGCTGTAAGTATCTTTTAATGCTATTTTCATGTTAGACTGCTTGCATTTATAATTATTATTTTACGTTTTATACAATTAGGATGAGCCTTTCTCTAAGACAATGTTACGTCTTAAACTACGCTTAGGAATGAACGAAAAAGATTTCTCGAAAGTAAAAGGTGTGGTTGTACAGACGCAATCATTTGCTAAGTTTCAATATATAGATGATAGTATGTATACTCGTTTTTGATTTTTATCTTTAGCATTTTAAATTTGCTGATAATTTCCATTAAACACATTCAATAGACGTTATTCTGTCGGATTATGGATTAACAGATGAGCTTCTAAGTCTTGATCTTATGTTTCACAAACTTGATATCGCCGTTGTTACAAACTGGGTTGAAAGTGCAAATGCATACATGCACTGTTTAGCCCTTATAGTTAACGACGGGTCATAATGAAGATTAGTAAGGCATTATGCTTTATGTAAGAGTCAGTGAAATATGACCAATATGATCTATGACTAAAACTCATATTATATTAAAAAAAAATCATATCAAAAAAAGGTATTATTTGCGGCTGATAGTCATTAATTCTTTGTCTCCGATCGAAATCGCACAAATGATTTTTCTTTTTAATAAAAACAGCTGCTAATTAAAATTAATATTATTCTATATTATAAAGCTATGTTATCATTGATGCATAAAAAGCTAAAACTACACAAGTTTATTTGAATTCAGTTATTTGAAGCAAACAATTTCTATAACAAACTTAATTTCGAAAAATTTTCATAATTCGCATATCCTTTTAGTGCCATTTTTTCTTATACACCCTTAATTGAAAAGAGGATCGATATTTCATTTATTATGAGACTTCCCTTGTTATACTTGATAAAGGTTGTTTCACTTTAATAGAATTCCGAATAATTCGAAAAAGGTAATATTATTAAACTGGGTATTTTTGGCCCAGACACTTCTAAAATAAAATTAAATTTTAATTTTGACCAGAATTTAGAAGAATTTTGGCCAAAAAAAAAAGTCCAGTTTAATAATATTACCTCTTTTAGAATTATCCGCGGTCCTACTTTAATCTTTGATCACTTTGTTCTCTGATGTAGAGTCAAACATGCTTATCAGACTTTTATATAAAAATACTAAAGAACTTTAAAGTCTGAGGGAAAGTCGGGTATTATTGTACACTTAAGAGTTGCTAATAACAAAAATTTTTATGAAAGGAATGTTTATTCACAAGATTTGTTTAATTAACGATTTACTATCTAATGATAAAAAAAAACCTACAATTTTTTAAAAAACTTGATATTCTAAGCTTTAAAAACCGTTTAAAACTGTTATGTTTTTTGAGGTTGAGGTATTATGATACACAACTACACTACTATCGCTACTGTATTATTGTACACTACATATCGATATGCATATCGATATCACATAATTACATCTTATTTTATTTTTATACAATTGCAACCTTTTTTTGCACTTTTTGCCTCCTGATTTGCTCGCTTTAAACAGCAGTTTCTTTCTTTTTTTTTTTTGATATTTTCTGCCTTGTTCTTTGCTAATTTCTTCATTTCTTTTAGTGTCTATAAAGGTTCTTTGTTAGTTAGAAGTCAGGTGAATGGCAAGATTTTCTTTTTTTTGACAGTTGACTCTCTGGTTCATTAATTTGTATTAGAACCCAGGAAGTAGAATACTTAAGTGCTAGTTTTAGTGGACAAGTATTTGGTTTTTGTAAGTTTCAAGTTCTTCTTGTACTATTATTGAATTTCTTTTTACTGATATATTTTTATTTTTTAATATTTTAAATTTTTTTTCTAGAGAGCTGATTACTAGTTTTAATATTTTGTTTTTTATAGTAGTAGCTTGAGTGAAATTATGATCTTGTTGAGAATATAGAATAGAAAAATAATAAATTAGTTGAGATACTACAAAAAAATAATAAATTAGTTGTAAAGATAATATAGAGAAGTAATAAATATGCTAAAAAACAATATAAAAAAATAATAAATAAGTTAAAAAAAAGAAATAGAAAAATAATAAATAGGCCAAGACAATATAAATAGGCTAAAAAAATATATAAAAATAATAAATTTAACCTTGGCATACTATTCATATAATAAATTTTATGCATTATTTAATCTCCAATTGTGTTTTTTTTTAGAATTTGTATTATTAGTATAAATAAGCATGAAGTTATTTGATTCAAAATGAAAAGTTTCTCTATGTTAATGTTTATCTTCATATATACAAATAAGATATAAAAACAATTTTAAGTATGGATAAAAGTACTTACTGAAAAATTCTATGCCCATATAATCTGTGACTCTTTAAAAATATAAAATTATTGCAGTTTATTTCACAAAATATTATAGGTGAAAAAAGTAAATTAAAGATTCTATTTATGTAAATTTTTATATAATAATTTAAACTAAAAAGGCCTAAATTGTTAGTTTTATTTACAAATGTTTTTTAAATAGAAGTACATAGAATTTGAAGACTAGGCAGTAAAATTTATAGATATACTATAATCCAAAAATTGTGTGATGTTGTTGCATCTAAAGTAGCCACCCTATCTAAAGTAGCCCTGGGCTAGAATTACGATTTAGTGCATGCATGAAGATCTAATTTCAGGGGCCTAATTTTAGTCAGGCGCTACTTTATATATCTAAAGTAGCTACTTTAGATAAATCGCTACTTTAGATGCAACAATATCAAGCAATTAGAAACTAAGAATGAATAATAGTTGCAAAAATACTTATATTACTTAATTATAGCCTTGAGTTGTGTTAACTCATCATTATAATAGATTTAACTAAATTATATAAAAATTTTCCAACTATAAAATAGTTTTTTTTTATTATTTATTTACTATAGAAATGAAAGAATAATTTAATAGTGAAAATTATTACAGGAATAGCACATTTTACTTATACTTTAACCAAAAGATTATAGAAACAGCAAGACAAAAATGCTGATGATAATTGCAATCTTAAATATGTAACTTTGCTGCTCTTACAAGTTGAATCAATAAATAATAGGTATATATTGGGAGACAAATCTCTTGGTATATATTCATTATTCTACCACACATCTACCAAATGACTCTAGCATATCAGTAGCATATTGGTAACATATAGGTTAAATATTGGGAGGTAGATCAATAATGGTAACATAATAGTAACATACTGAGATATCCTGATATCTTACTCTTAGCACTATTTGGATAGAAGTAAGATATCAGGATATCCTGGTATGTTACTGTTATGTTACTGTTATCAATCTACTCCCTGATATCTAAGCTATATATTACTAATATACTACTGATATGCTACAGTTATTTGGCAAATATGTAGTAAAATAACAGATACATACTAAAAGATTTGTTTTCTGATATGTACCTGTTATTTATTGATTTAACCTGCATCTATAACCAGTGTTCAAAATTTTGAACTCAAATACTGTTCTTATGAGAACAGAATTATTGCTATAAGTGTTCTCAAAATATTATTTATGTTCATACTTATACCCGCTAAAATAAAATAAAATAAAATAAAATAAAAAAATTAAAAACTAATATAATGTTAAATATGATGTGTACCTTCAATAAGTAGTTATAATAAATTAGATAGCCATTTTTATTAGTTTTAGCAGTTTGGTATGATATCATATAGCTAACTATTATAAACTTATAAGAACAATATTATTATTTTGCTGTTATCAAAAATTTTTTCATAGTAAGCAGTAAAAAATTTATACTGTTAACAAACTTATGATTGTGTTCTTATGAGAACTCTGAGAATACAAATTTTGAATACTGTCTATAATATAATCTTAGTATGTTATTCACTTAATATATTTTTTGAATAGCAATTAATTAAATTATTTATATTTATAAAAGACATGGGCTAAATAGTTACCTGTTTGACTGTAATTTTATTCAAGGCTATCTAGGGTAAATTAAAGATAATACTAACAAATACTTTATATACAATTGTATACCAATATAAAATATTTTTATTGTTATATAATTAGAATAAAATGAAAACTTAAAAATAGATTTGTAATAATGTTTAAAGATCTTTTTGAAAAAAATTCTATTAATTTGAATTCTATTGGTTTAGTTTAAAATAAGAATAAGAAAATTATTGAGGCATTTATTAAGAGTAAAAGTAATTATAAAGCAAAAAGATAAGTTATTTTTTTTTTATAATGATTATATAGTATTATTTTTTTTTATAATGATTATGTAGAATTATTTTAATTATAACATATTATTTTATATAAATATAGTCAAACCTTTTTATAATCACATACTTGAAATACAAAAATATATTATTGTAGAAAAATATAACAATTTTAGAAATCAAATTTATTATATTTAATAATAATGGTTTGTTTTTAAAAAAATATGCTTATATAGAAGATGACTATAGAGAGGTTAGACTATATAAGAAAAATACTTAAATATCTCTTTGAAATTGTTAACAATGAGTGTAATTTTATAGATATTGACAAATTTAATTACTTAATACAAAACTGTTATTATTTAAAAGTAAAATAATTATTTGATTTTTTATAATTGATATAGCTTTCTTGTATTATAGATGATAAAATAGTTTACTATTATCTTTTAGAATTTTGCTATTTACCACCACTAGTGATCATCACCGGTGTTGCTATATCTCAAAAATATACTAAGTAAACAGGATCGGGTATTCTAAGTAAAAATGTTCAGAACCCCCAAAAACCTCACAAAAACTAAAATTAGAACTTTATATTAGCTCTATATTATATTATATAAAAAAAAATAATTCTCTAATTTCTAACCCTAACCCTAACAAATCTTAGGACTGGTGATGATTACTACTGGTAATATGTAGTAATTTTCAATTTTATAAATAAAATTATAGAAAATATTAAAATCTACAAAATTGTACTAATTAAATCTATCTTTATATTCCAAGTAAACTTGTTCTATATATAAAAATACACTATATCAGCATATAATTACCTTATAATTTTAAATTTTAAGAGAAATAATACTTAATTTTGAATTTTTAATCAAAAATTCTAAAATTAAATATTTTTCTTTTAAAATTTAAAATTATAAGATAAATATATGCTATTATGGTATATTATTAAGTTTACTTAAAACATAAATGTAGGTTTAATTAGTACAATTTTGTAGATTTTAATATTTTTTATAATTTTATTAATAAAATTATAGAAAATATTAAAATCCACAAAATTGTACTAATTAAACCTATATTTATATTATAAGTAAACTTGTTCTATGCATAAAAATACACTATATTAATATATGTTTATCTATTATTTTAAATTTTAAGAGAAAAATTTTTAATTTTTGAATTTTTGATCAAAAATTCAAAATTATGCATTTTTTCTCTTAAAATTTAAAATTATAAAGTAAATTTATGCCAATATAGTATATTTTTATGTGTGAAACAAGTTTACTTAGAATATGAAGGTAGATTTAATTGGTACAATTTTGTGGATTTTAATATTTTTTATAATTTTATTAATAAAATTATAAAAAATATTGTGATTTTTAAAAGTTTGTTTAGTTAATCTTTTTTCAAGCTCTAAGTAAAGTTGTAGAAGAGTGTCTTGCAATCAAAATGATATTTAATATATTAAAATCAGCCTGGTGAATTGTGAGATATAAGTATTTAGTCTCTGCAAATATATAATTCTTCTTTATAAATAAAGAAAAAAATATATAATGCAAAGACTAAAGTACTTATATCTTGCAAGCTACAAGGTCAATTTTAATATTTTAACTAGCATTTTGATTGCTTATTAAAGAAAAAAGTTTTTCTTTTAGAATTTTCAGATTCTAAAAAAGATATTGCAATTATTTATTCGAAATATTATTATTATACAAAATATATAAATAATCTAAATATTATTATTACACACTATATATAGGTAATTGAATATTATAAATTATAAATTATAATTTATAGGGTGTGGCAACTTAGTGAAGTGGTGGAGTTGTCGCACCCCCAAACGGCAGATCTAGAGTTCGAATCCCACGGACGACGATTTTGAAAAAAACTAGATCTGTATCGGTTAATGTTAAGATTATCGGTTGGATCCAGATATCTGTAATCTTAGTCACACCATCTCGAATGAGAGCTTTGGCATAATATATCCAGCAAACCAGAATTACCAAAAACCCGTTTGGCAAGTCCCGAGTTAGAAGTAGCAGCAATCTTCGATGGTGCTACAGGA
>CAJVPU010001921.1:0-11660 GCA_910591775.1 Dentiscutata heterogama | reverse complement strand
AAATTTTCTCATCTAGGAAATATCAAAAAATTTTCAAAGACCTCGGGTCGTCCAAATTTGTAGGTCTACTTTTATTTTCGATATGTGGCATCAATATCAAAACGTTGAAATAAAAATACATGCAAAAGTAAAAGTGATAATATTTACCGATGTAAAAATTTCGAAATACACATGCAAAGGTAACGATTATATAAGTGAACTTCGACTTATAAATATTTCAACATGTTGTATACGTGAAGGCACATGTTAAATAAGGCCCGAAATGTGGGTAGTTTTCTTCGAACACGAAAAATACAATAAGAACCCAAAGCACCTGGTGAAATAATTATTCCTATTATTAATATACTAATTTATGAAGTTCCATAGCCTGGCTATAAATTTAAATGCATTGACCCTTTTTAACCAACCATCATTTGGAAACCACTGAAATTTAAACTTTGTTAAGATATAGTACAAACAAGAAAACATATATTAATCCGTTATAAATAATCACCTCTCTAAACATATCTTTTGCCTGTTCGAGAGTAACTGAAGCAGTTGGTCATTTTTTTCAATTTATGATAGATGTTATTAGTATGAGTGATGTAATTTGAATATCCGAGTCCTATCTGATCCAAATTTGACTCCAAAAAGATATCCATTATCCATTATCCAGGATCAGATAAGATACTGCATCCATTATCTGCTTGAAAATTTTGTTCGAAATAATCTAAAGTAGTTAAAATAAAATTTTATTTGAATCAATCAAAATTTTCACTTTAAACCGAAAAATTTCGTGTTCCTGGATCAGAAAAGTCAAAAGCTTGTGGCACTAACAAAAGTGAAAAAAATACAATTCAGATAAACATATGAGGTCTTGCCTTGAAATCACCTTCCGACATTTCCGATCGGTTAATTCGGACAAAACAAACACGAGTACCTGTTCATGTTTAAGATAAAAGATGATTTACACATAAACATGAGCTGGCATTCGAATTTGTTTTTGTCCGATCGAAAATGTCGGGCGATTTTCAAGGCAAAGAAAGACACATTTATACTTGAAAACCTTATTAAACTAATATTGAAACTAAGCTCTGCAAATGACCATTCCAGGCATATTGGCATCAGGCCAGATAGTGCTGTGCCTGTGTCCATAAGTACAAAATTGCCAGGCGCGGGCACAGGGTGCCCAGGGTGCCCAGGCACTGAAGTGCCAACTAGTGCCTGGCATTTTACATCCATACTTACAAAATTTCTTGGCCAAATTTTTGCGTCTGTGCCTGTGCCTACACTTTTGCTAGACACCCAGGTACTAATTACGGGGAGGGTACTATAACAGGTATTTTGCATAGTTACAATTAAGGGTCTGCAAGCCGGGCTCATGCCCGTACTATAGTCAGCAGTGTACGGTAACAACATCAAACGCACAGACACTTGTTATCTAAGCAAGCAATACTATGCACACTATGCGCACAGCGAAATAGCGATCACTTTTGCATTAGATAAACAAGTGTGCAAAACGTTGTCACAAAGGGTTCTCGTGTTTACCTCTTAAAATCGCTGCATTTACACTTCTGACAAGTTTGGCAGAAACAATTATGTATTAAATAACATTATTTGTTTTCTGGTTAGTCAACCAAACTCTAATTTTATTCGATAGCTGAATTTATATGTACGTGCACACATTCTGTTAAAAATTGAATTTACTAACATATACATAAGGCTTAAAAATTTTTTTGTTCAATAGAGTCATGTGGATTCCAATAAATTATTATTTATGCCGGATTATCTCAGAGTAATAATCATAAAGTGGGAACTGAATTTAAGTGGATTTGAAATTTTTAATTAAATTCTTGACAGGAATAAGTTAAAATTAGGTTAAGTTTAGGTTTAGTGTTAAGGTTAGGGTTTGCTAGAATATAAGCTTGCATCAAATAATTCTGCTAAATTTAATTAGAAATTCTGATTCCACTTAACGTTAATTTCTGTTCTCACTTATATGCACTAACATACCTTTACAGTTTAGGAGACCGTACGTACTGTACGTACGTGCGTATGTGCCTAAAAATAGAAACTGTTACACAATTATTAAGAAAAATAGACTAAAAAAAGTTAACAAGAAATCCATTTGAGTGCAACAGCTTTCACATCGACCATTAATAAGAAAATAAACTCCAGTATAGCTTAAATTACGATAATGCATCCGTGTAACAAAATTATCTATTCTGAACCAAAGAACAAACAAAAATTTTATTACGTACGTACTCTTAGGAAAAAATGAACCATACAAAACTAATTCTCTTAATACTTAGCTTAACAAATTATTGCGTATTTATTGCGTTATTATTATTATTATTATTATTATTATTAATGAAAAATGGTCAAATATCTTTTTTTTGTTTTTTTTAACTTGCATGCAATCAATTTTTCTTAAATGCAAAATCTTAATATTTGTGTACTCATGATCCCAACAACTTTTGATTCGGGCCAAAATATTCCATATACATCGACTCAAAGTTATTTAGTAATATTGAAGGCATTAATTGTTTGTTACAGGACTAAGTATTGAATATTGTGCATATTAACTAAAGACGTCCAATCTACAAATTTTACGAAAATTATTTCCGATCCAGAATTCTGGGTTCGGAACCAGTAAAATTGCTGCATTTTGTATAACAAACTATAATGAAACCTGCATCCACATGGTTTAACCAATCAGGATGCAGGTTAGAATCATGTGATGTTTCAATTTTTGTCCCTGCCGCTATCGTATAGAAAATTTGTCCCTGCCGCTATCGTATAGAAAAATTTGTCCCTGCCGCTATCGTATTAAATTTTTTTTTTTTTTTTTTATGTTTAATTATACATATTATTCATATATTTTGAATTCAAAGATAAGCTATTCGTTGCTGTATTTTTACAAGTTCATTTTATAAATAAAAATAAGCTTTAAATAAAAGAAAAATTGATCGAAAAAAAAATAATAGGATTTGAAAAATTATCGCGTCCCTACTTCGTACACACGTACATATCGATATTGTTTGTTTATAAAAATCTGTATTAAGAAGTATAGTGGACCGATAAAAAATGTTTATGCAAAGCACATACGTACAGTACATTTAATAATAGATGCAATTTAATGCAACAGTTTCACACGTAAATCTTGTTTAGCTGCGTAAATTTTTCGCTAACCAGTCTACGCAAACTTTACTGTTTTTATATTGTATTCACATTCAATGTTATTCACATGTTTTAGTAAAGCTATAAAATGACCAAAATTTCGAGATTGATTTCTTAACCCACAATTTAATAATTATCTTGCGGTCATTCTTCCTTATCTGACGAGTAAAATTTTTACTCTCTTTTATTTGACGAAAGCATTCTTTGTTTTACGAGAAAGCATTCTGTCGTTTTATCTTAATTCTTTTTACATTTGTCAGTAAGAAGATTATCATCATGTATTCGAATAAAACTTTTAAAGTTACTTCAAGCAGCGCTAATAAAGTCGGCTCTACTACACGCAAGATAAGAAAAGCGCAAGCACCATCTTCTAAAATGCTTGATATCGAATACAATGACTATTCCTCATTTGCCAAAGTCAAATTACCCGAAATTAATGGAAACCCTACCACTGGCAATGAGATGAAGGAGGCTAGCTGTGGTGTCCCAATTATCCCAGAAGGACGTAAATCGCAGCTTATCTATCATACCCGAACTCCCTCCTTGAAACGGAAGAATGATGAAGGTTTAGCCGCTGAACTTCAAAGAAATATAAGATCATTTCAAAAAGATGATATTACAAAAATTCCTTCAAAGAGATCAACAATATGTTGTGGTTCTTTAAAAAAACTCTCTTCTGTTCGTACGAATCAATCTGAATCTATCGAACGAGTAACTAAGCATCTTCCTCCGAAGACAAAATTTACCTCTTCTGAAATTGAAGTAATGAATTTAAGGAACGAAATACTTAGAGCTAGGATAGAACTATATATCAAAGAACAAATTGAAGCTCTTAACAATACTATGCAACTTCAAGATGATACACCGGAGGTAGAATACGAACCCGATCAATTCATGGTTGAAGAAGATCATACTTCTTATAAAGATGTTCATATGGCTGAAATTAAGGATAGTTTAATGAATATCCGACAATATTGTGAAGCAATGCAATCCATGAATGCAAATTTGAATTCTGAAGTTAATCATTATAAAAATGATTTAGAATTAAATAAAAATGGTACTTCTCGATCACATAAAAAAATCATTAATAACAATAATAATAATAATAATAATAATAAGCTTAATAAAAAGCAAGTAAAAGAACACCCTCGTAGAAATTTCCATGAACATAAAGGAAATATTAAAGTATTTTGTCGCGTACGTCCACCTGTATTATCTGAATGTGAAGATATCGCTGATATTCGATTTCCTCCATATTCTTATGGCAAAAAAATTTCTCTTGCTTCTATTAAAAGAAATTATTGGGGTGTAGAAAGGGAAACTTTTAAAGACTATAAATTTGATAAGGTCTTTGGTGCTTCTGCAACACAAGAAGAAATATATACTAACGTTGCTCCCATAGTTCAATCAGTTGTTGATGGATCTAATGGTTGCATTTTCGCATATGGTCAAACTTGCTCTGGTAAGACTTATACCATGCAAGGACCACAAGATCCAACTATTTATAATGAAGGCATGATTCCACGTGCTGTTCGTCAGATATTTAATCATGTTGATGAATTAAAAACTCAAGGTTGGGAATATGAAATAGAAGGTCAATTTATCGAAATTTATAATGATAATATTCGTGATTTGCTCTCTGATGATCCTTCTAATCATCGTGGTATCAAATTTCGAACAATTCATGATGAACAAACTGGCACGACTATGGTCAATAAGGCCAAAACTGGTAAAATTTATTTATTACGTATTATACTTCATTATATAAAAATATAAATTTTTATTTATTTATTTATTTTCAAATTATAATTTATAAAATAGTGAATCTCGATTCAGTTGCGACTCTTAATTGGGTTTTACAAATGGCCGCCAAAAATAGGGCCGTTGCATCAACAAAATCCAATGCTAACTCATCTCGAAGTCACAGTATTTTCATGGTTCGGTTAATGGGTACAAATACAATTACCGGTGAAAATCGAATTGGAACATTGAATTTGGTTGATTTGGCTGGTTCAGAACGTTTATCAAAATCCGGTTCACAAGGAGATCATTTACAAGAAGCGAGATATATTAATTCAAGCTTAAGTCACTTGAAAACTGTGATTCAATGTATCAAGGAAAAGTCGGATCATATTAATTTTAGGAATTCGACTTTAACTTGGCTTTTGAAAAATTCTTTGCGTGAGTTTAGCAATTATTATTATTATTTTAATCATAATGCCTTGAATACCAAATGCTAAAATAAATTTATTTCGCATTTTGATAGGTGGTAATGCCAAAGTTCTTATGTTTGTCCATATATCACCATTAGAATCAGCAAGAGCCGAAACCGAAAGCAGTTTGGAATTCGCACGTCTTGTAAATTCCGCGTAAAAATTTATTGCATTCAATTTATAAATGTCATAATTTTTTTTTTCATTAATCTCATTACTGTAAAACTAATGTTGCCTTGTAAAGTTACGAATACCACAATGTTCCCAATTTCATTTATTGTAGAAACGTATTTACATTAACATCATAATATGATTTATTTTATTTTATATTTATTTTTCGTAGTTTTGTTACTTATTTAACAACTAGAATTGTTATATGGATATACATATATAAATAGCATTTACTAGAAATTTATACATGCTATTTTAAAGATCAATAAAATTCTACGTTAAACTTTGTACTCTATCAAGTTTTAAATTTTTACTGTAAAACTTATCGTTATATAATCTTCATTTGATATTAGAATATTCACGAGTCTTGAAAGTATAAATAAGTTATCATTGATATCATTACTTCAAATTTTGGATAATAAAGATTATTGATGAAAGGGCGTACGTATTATATATTTATCCGATAACTTACTATGATCGGGACTGACAAATAGCTATATATTACAACCGTAAAAACTGGTTTTAAATTCGGGTTGATTCGGGTTTACGAATTTATTAAAATCGCAAAACCGAATTATCTGGGTTTATTTAAATTCAGTTTACTGCTACTTTCATAATTCTTGGAACACCTGCTTGTTACCCGAAATCTTTTCAGTCGTCCGGTAAATTATCTAACTCTTTGGAAACTACATTGCTGTCTTCAGACATTCAGTCCAGAGGCAGCGATGCAATTTCCGGAAAGTTAGATAATTTAACAGGCGGCCAAAAAGATTTCGGGTAACAAAGTGGGTGTTCCAGAAATTATGAAAATAGCAGTAAACCCGGATTTGATTCGAGGAAAGATTAAATCGAATTGTATAAATAAAATCGGTTCCAACCTCTATGTGAAATCATGCAATGACGTCATTTGTTAACTAGCACTAAAAAATTAGCCTATCACCTAATCCTAAAACTAACCCTAACTTAGGCTGAACACTTAATCATATGATGCGATGACCACGAAAATATCACCGGGTTCCTTGTTCTTGAAACTACCCTACTGGTGATATAGTTGGATGTTATCTAAGTTTTAAAAATAATTTTTATACTAAAAATAGTATAAGTTTGGGTAATCTTTTAGAAATTGAGGTTTAAATTGTCTAAAGCAAAAAATAGATAAAAGGAATTGCGTGCCATCTACCTAAGGCAATCTATACCCTTGCGTTGGACTTAGATCTCAGTAGAAGCGAACTTCGGCAACGAAGGTTTAAATAGTCCGGTAAATTTATCCAAAGGGTTTAGTCATTTTTGGCTTGTTTAGAATTTAACCTTGTCAATATATATTTGGTTTGATAGCAATGATTAATGAAGACATTGGTAAAAAATCAAATAATGCATTAACATTGGAATATCAAGAAAAGGTTTATTTTTATTATAGGTGGATATAAAATATGCTTGTTAATTTAACCGATGAATTAACAAAGTCATAGAAAAAAGAACAAAGTAATGTATTTGAATAAGCTACCTATGAAAAATATTTTTTTATTATAGGCAAATATGATAAAGCATTTGAAGATTTAACTAGATTACTAGAAATTGAACCAGACAATACATTAATGCTAAGATTTCGAGGAGAATTAATTATATGATGAAAAAAGTATAAGAATCAATTGCCGACTTGGAGAAATTATTAAAATTTAAGCCAAAAGATACATTGGCAGCAGAGGCACGTGAATTAGTTAAAAGGTTGTAATTACAATATGCACTTGTAAGCTTAGATGCAAATAATAATTTGATGTCACTTTCTCGTGCTTGTCACTAATTTATGGTATGTCTGGTTTGAAGAGTTGTTTGCTGATGGGATAACTTAAAGATTCCAGGAAAGCCAAAGATTTTTCTCACTATAACTCCTAAGTGCAATAATCGAATTGTTTACAGCAAATCATTATACAAATCACGATAGATCCAATACAAAACCAATATAGCCCTATCTAGACCACTTGTGTCATATAGCTCGTAAGATCTAGTGATGCGGTAAAGTCGTCCCAATGAAGTCCCAATGGATTTTTTGATATGAAAAGTTACAAATAAGCTGTAACTCAATTTGCCGTATCTCAAAAATTCATTGGGACTTCATTAGGACGATTCTACCGCATCACTAGTAAGATCCAATACAACAAAATTAACATAACCCTATCTAATCACTGTAGTTTGTAAGTACAGTAACCAAATCTTTAGAAAACCACAATAGATCTAATACAAAACTAACATAGCCCTACCTAAATCACTTATATAACCACCATAGTGTTAAGTACAGTAACCGAATGCTTTACACAAACCAACAAAATATTTTTTATAATTTGTTTTTTTCCTGGGTCTTTATTATTAGTAAAAGAGACCCAAATATACAATTTTGTTTAATAACATTTTCATGTATATAAATACTACGCTGTGGTGTGTTCCTACAACAGGAAAATTTCTGTAAATTGAAATATTAGATCAAAATGCTATACCTTGTCCTTGTTTAGCATGGACGACTATGAAATGCTTCTTTATAATAAGACATTAAATTACTTAATAATTCAATAGAAAACTATCAAGATCAAATTCCACTCTCATCTCTTATTAAATCTTATGTTAATATTGAATAGATATTATAGTAGGTTGTTGGTTAGTGTTATCTTGTAAACTTTGTTGCGAAATTGATGTCCTGGATTGTTGAAGATTTGTAAGGGAAGTGCCATTTATTACATAATTTCTCTCACTATAAATCGCAATATATCTAATACAAAACTAACATAACCCTGTCTAAATCACTTATATAACAAGGTTTAAGAAATGTCTAAGTTTAAATGGCATTAAAATGGCAAGTCTCAAAACATCAGAAACATAAAGCTTCCGATGTAGGTTATTAATGTTTTTTAGATTATTCAATGTTTTTTAGTATGTTAAAAAAGGTTCTTCTCCAGTTATACTAATATATTAAATGTTGCATCTAATAAAGTACGGGCTTTGTCAGCCATTGAATAGTAAATGTCATGTGGAGTTTGCACATTACTATCCATTTAAGCGCACTAAGAGATCCAGAAGTTATTGTCAACCCATATTTAATAGCCAATTGTTTTTTATCCATCTTTGTTTGATGTTTAAGGTCTAAAAATTCTTTTGTAGTGCAATGCTGAAAACGTGCATTTTCAATAAAATTATAGCCTGGATTGATTCGATTGAGACATTGCATACTCTACAGCCATGAAGAGCATTATGTCACTTAATGTTTGCCAAATCATTACCTTGTGGTAAGTCTGCAGTAATGCATCTGATATCACCTATTATCCAAGCATCCCCATATAGTGTGTTCGTAATGAAACAATCTTCCAAACACTGTATATCTTTGAGCACTGGTTTAACAAAATTATCAAAAATAGCGCCAAATGGAGCTAACCCAATAAGTAAATGGTTTTTAAGCAAAACATTTCTATAGGTGCCAAAATTGGCATAGTATATTTAAAAATATTTTTAATATGGGCATTGGACGTGATGGTCTCAAAAGCCACAGGCAATTGGGAAGAATTTGGTGTTGAATAAGTCGATAGATTTCTAAGTTTGGTAGCTTATGATTTATAAATTAGGAAGATGCTTGACACAAAACAAAATCCCCTGCTCTGTAGGTGACTAATTAAATACAAAATAAGAGAGTGGAATATGATTATTTAGGAACTTAAGACTAATATATAAACTGGCAATGTTACATGTAACGGACGATTTCGTCACCCACTTGCAGATTCAAATCATTACATTAAAAGCAAAGGTGTTCTGAAGTGATTGTATACAGTAACATATCCTATAATTATTTGCAAAATATAAAATTTCAACTTACTTTTAAGATAGTAATTTTTTCCCTTGCTTCATTCATATAATCAATTACATGGAATTTTCTGGTTGCAAGAATTGCATCTTTTTTAAACGGAAGAAGGCTAAATTCATGGGTTGTATTTTGAGTATAAAAACCTTTTAAAAGAATTTTTATAGGTAAATATAAACTTCAGGATCATAAAACCTGAAGCATCAACTACATAGTATATTTGCAAGAACTTAATCAATAATCAGTTACATAACAGTACCCGACATATTTTTAAGTAGCAGAGAGAATTTTGACAACATTCATTTTTTAATATAAATGATATACTTCAACGCGGTTTACCAACATTATACAAATGACAATATATATCCATAAATAATTAGATTCTAATCCTGATTTTCATATTTTGTATAACATACAAAGATAGGGCTTTTGATCAGGCTTAATTAGAATAATAAAAATAAACACAACGATAATAAAATGAATACAAAAGTTACGGGAAATGTGGCTGATAGAAATCAACGAGTCACGTGTATATTAGACGAAAGTCTAGTTATGCCACAAAAAAAGCGTTGGTCCAGTGAAATCCAAGCCATTCCAGTCTAAGTTAGTACCACACGATTTAAATATACATATACAGTCACACCCCTCTAAGTGCATCCTGTCGGGACCATAGTGAAAAAAATTAAAATTTTGCACTTAGAGAGTGTTTGCATTTATAGAGAGTAAAATATATAGGATTCTTATAAGTTGGGGCCAACCTAGATCGTGCATTTAGAGAGGTTTTACATAGTACTTGCACTTAGGGGGTGTGCACTTAGGGGGGTGCGACTGTAGATAGATCTATATGAAATAATTTTATTTTTATTTAAATATTACTGTATTATAATAAGTCATGTATTTGACATGTTTTAGCTTAAGAATCACAGGATTGACGCTTTTTATGACATGACTAAGCTCCGTGTATTTCAACATTACAGCTCTTCCACGCTAGTCAGGTTGCTTTTAAAGCAGGCACACATTAGGGCTTAGCGTCCCTATTAAATATAAGCCATAAAATATTGTGAACAGACCTAACCAATCAGATCATTAGCAAGTTCCATACGATACGACACTGCTATTCTAATTCTAACCCAGCTTTAATGCTTATCGTTATCATATGTGTTGATAAGGTTAGCCTTAGCCATGCCGTGTGTATATCAATATATCAACATGTTGGTATATACTGTATAATCTTCTCTTACCGATCATGCATCATACTAAATCACAGGTCTCAATCCAGCAATCATGATTTTCATTGTTTTTTTGTTGTTGACTCCATACACAAATAATTCTTCATTACGGCTATTACACTCAACCACCTCTTTATAGGTTTGGTGAAATCAGACAGTGATAGTAATTAAATGCTTTATATTCAATGTGGGTTATTGATAAGTCCATTACAAAACTAACACAATCCTATCTAAACCGTTTACGCAACCACAATAGTCTGTAAGTACAGTAATCGAACTTTTCACAGCAAATCACTATACAAATCACGATAGATCCAGTACAAAACTAACATAACCCTGATATGAAGCCACAATAGTTCGTAGGTACAGTAACCGAATTTTTTTACAACAAATCCAATACAGAACTAACAAAACTCTTACCGAATTTTTTACAGCAAATCACTATACGAATCACAGTATTTCTAATTTGATAATTAATTGTATATTAGCCCATATACTGTAGATAGTATATATCATTCTTTAAAATTTTTAACCCTTATTATTTATATTTATTATTTTTCAACATTCTATTAAGCTTTAAGAATAATTGGACAAGTAATAATCATGACATCGATCAACTAATTTGACACACAATGCAAAGAAGTTTAAAACCATTATTGAATTAGCAAATTTACAAATATGAAATATCTTGCTAAAGGAGGTTTTGGCACTGTTTTTAAGACATTATAGATTGACGGATATATTACAGGACTCGATCAAAAGAGGAGTGAATGAAGAGAAGTTCGCAAATAGATATTTGTTCAAAAAATCTTGATAATTCTAAAAATACTGTATAAAACGAGAATTCTTAGAAGTATTTAATTTATGATCTGTGATTAAAGTAATCTTATTTATATATATTAATTAATTTTTTAGGTAAAATCAACACAAGTAGTGCCAATTCGGTAATTAGGATTTATGGATAGGGATGTTACAGCTATTATCATAATTCCTGAAACACCTGATAAAAATTAGCCGAATGATTTTTTGGCCGATTCGATTAAGTTT
>CAJVPU010001920.1:0-11661 GCA_910591775.1 Dentiscutata heterogama | reverse complement strand
TAATAAAAAAAGCTGCTATTAATGTATTACGCTTAGTTTTTATTAAAATTTAAAATTAAAAATTTTATTTATTTTATCTAAATATTAATATCTCGTGATCTAGCAATCAGAATCAGATGATTTTACCACCATTCGATTCGTCTCAATGATGCGAATCGAATGATAGTAAAATAATCTGATTCCGATTACTGGATCATAAGATATCACATGTGTATCATAATTGATACTGCATTATAATACCTCCTTTTACCTTATATATATATATTTTTTCAGTGTTAAAGGTAATCTAGAAGTTAAGTTTCAGTTACAACGATGGTACAACTAGCCACATGTACAACTTTTGGTTATTTATTTAAGTAGTCTGCCTATTTTTGGTTCTACACTAGCCACCATACCTGCAATCTAACTAGAAGATTATCTATTTAAACTCTCTGGTTCTTACAAATAAGGGTACGACTAGCTACACATGCAACTTTTGGTTGCCTATTTAAGTAGTTTGCTTTAGGTTCTATACTAGCTACTATACCTGCAACCTGACTAGGAGGTTATTTATTTAAACTCTTTGATCATAATCTAATTTCACTTGGTAAGACCTTCTAACTTGGTTACCCAAATTTTGGTTATGCCTTAGAACTTACCAACTTGGTCTATCTTCGAGGTAAACCCACCAGAGCCTTTCATATCCCATTTTGGCTAACCCAGTATTGCAGTTGCCAAGGCTCCCACTCGTAGTTGGGGTTATTCCTATTTAACCACTGTGCTTTTATGAGATTCACTTCAACCCCGGCACCTCCATTCGAACTTCCCTTTTTCTTCAGATTCTTAATCAGTCTCTCCCTTACTTTTAGCTGACAACTCGGAAGAGTTGGTCTCCTCAGGCATTAGGTATCCTATAGGTATCCTCCTTTTGGTACACGCTTCCAGAGCATATGAGGGGAGTCAATAGAAAAGGAACAAATTTTTTCTAAGTAAAAGTTTTCTTAATTTTAAGCTTAAATATCTTAGCAATTATCTCATTAAATTTAATAATTTTTTTTTATTTTAATTCTATATAATTTCAAGATTAAAATAAAAAAATTTTTAACAATTTTGATTAAATAGTTGTTGAGATATTTTAATTTAAAAATTAAAAAAAAATTTACTAAAAATGATTTGTCCCTTTTCTATTGACTTACCTCCATATATTGATTTTTAGTTAGACTTAAATAAATCTAACTGTCTTATTACTTTATAAATAAGTCTAACGATTTATAAACATATTAAGAATATATTCTGAAAGCTCTCAAAAGCTCCAAAATTATATCAATTTTTTTAGTTATATTTATTAACAATTTTAGATTTATTAGATTTATTTATGAATAACTCTAACTATTCAAGAATTGCTTCTAAAGAGGTCTATATGTTAATTAGTATATCAAGAATCACGTGATCTTTTAAATCTAACAAACTTTTCTATAAACAAGAATAGCTTCTATATAAGCTAGCTCATTAAATAGCATAATTATTAATTCAATCTAATAAGATTTTTGTTCCAACTTTTCCTTAATCAAAAATAGGTTTTATACGAGCTAGATCTTTAATTAGCATATTATTCCTATAAGTCAAACGATTGTTCCAAGTTTTCCATTAATAAGTTTAATGATTCCACCCTGCCAGGAATTTATAAGTCTAATGCAAATTAGTATATAGGAATTAGCTCTGAGTTTGCTAGCTTTTTAACTATCATATTGTTTATTTAAATCTAATAATTCCACCTTGCTGAGAACTTTATATATCTAATGAAAAAGTAATATATTACAAACTGTCTCTACACAGGTTAGCTTATAAATAATATATTAATCATATAAGTCTAACTCTAATACTTCTCTGTGAAAATCTAGAAAAAAATCTGCAAAATTGTTCTAACTTTTTTTTATTCAAGAATGGGTTCTGACTACTTTTCCGAAACTGTCTGAGGACTATCTAGAAGCTATTTGAAAATCAAGTAGAAGCCATCTAGAAGACATTTGGAAGCTACCTGAAAGCTATATAAAACTATTTAGTGAATTAGTTTAAAGCTTCAGTTCAAATTCTATCATAGTATTGGATAATATAATAGCCTCTGATATATAATGGGCATCAGCCACAAGCAGAAACAGTTGGCTTATCACAATCAGAACATGGTACCCATTTTTTAGCTTTTTAATAAAATCAACACTTTTCAAAACAAATGCAAATATTTCTACAAGCATTCCCAGTATTGCAAAGATAAGGACAGAAATATTCACTAATCATTCTATTTTTTTATTACTAAATTTCAAAAGATTAATTAATAATTAGTTAATACTTCAGTTTGGAAAAGGTAGCTAGAACCTTTTGGCAAGCCTAAAAATACCATCTTCGGTAACAACTTTATAATCGAAAAGTGAAAAGAATAGAAAATAATTAATTAAAGAAAAAAATTTATAAGAAAGTAATAGTATGACGGTTAGAGATAACACTATAGTTAGAAAAACAAGAAGCAATAAAAAAGATACAATCTGTAAATATTGTGACCATGAATACTCAACACCTCAAAAACTTCATGAGTATCTTAGGTGAAAAAATCTATGCAAACTATTACAAGAAGCTAACCAACAACTCATTCAAGAAGATATTCAAGAAGCAATTCAAGTGGCTATCCAAGAACCTGTTCAAAAGAATAGAGACTATATTAGCCAGGAGGAGGTAGACAAATAGGTTAATCCAAATGTCTGAAAATCTGGTGAATATTTTAGAATATAGGGAACATGACTACAAAAAAGATAGAAAGAACTTGGTCTAGATAAAGATGAATATCTTAAAACAAATAACTTGGATGACTGTATGACTCTCTGTTATGATTTTGAACAACATGATCCAGAAGCAGTTAGACCACTAACAAAAGAGGAATTAGAAGAAATTAAGAAAGACCAGAAAAAAATCTAGAGTTTAGAAAGCAAGAAGAGTTGGGGGTAGCAATTAAAAGAAGAGCTGTAGCTATACATTGTGCAAAAGTTTCTAAATTTTATCTAGATAATAAAAGCAATATATAAAAAATATTAGAAAGTCAAAGAAAGCAGTTTAGGGAAATACTTGAAAAAGAATTTGATAAGCATAGACAATTTAAGTTTGCTCTCTGTTCTCTTATCAAATTTCTTATTGATGATAAACCTGGAAATAATAAAGTAAAAAAAAAGAATTCACGAATTGATTGGCTTAGAAATAAGCAAATTATAGTTTATAATAGAGATAAAATAGATTTTTACTTAAGCAATGCTTTTAAACAAATTCTATATCAAGTAGAGGAAAGAGGAGATAAGACTAATGCTTGAGAATATATTTAGGTAGTAATATTGTATCTGGTGGGGTGATTTGGAGTTCTTCTCTTACAAATGAGTGTCTAGAACCATTGTAAAGCTTATAGAGAATGGGTTGATTTTCTTTTATTAAATAAGAATCAATTGTAAAAACTTCAAAAGACCAATTGCAATCAGTAGCTCTCCTTTTCCTACCTTCTAATTTACCAGGTTCTAAAAGGTGTCGAACTTCTGTATAACTAGGTAAAAGCAGTTCATTATAATCAATTGGTCTTCTATGCTTTACCGAAGGTCTAGCTATTATTTTTTTTCCTTTTAATGCTAGTTTTACAGCTTTACTATAAGATATTCCTATTAACTGAGTGTGAGAATTATTGTAAATATTATTATTTATATGAAGACTCTTAACCCATACTCTAGATCTATCAATTAAAGGTAAATAAAAATCTTTAGCATCTTGCCAAATATAAGCATTCTTGATAGTCACGTTTAGCAATAGCTACACCATGTTTAGAGTTAGCATATTGAATTTTTACACCATGACAAATTAATAAATCTCTATACTCACCTATAAATTCTGTACCTCTATTAATAATTAAAACATTTGGCCAAATAAGAGAACAAATTGGGTTATCATAAATTTTTTGAAATGCTTTGGCTATTTGTATAGATGATTTATTGATTAAAACAAAACTACAAAGAAACCTAGTAGCCACATCTTTTATTACAAGCCTATGCTTATAAATTCAATTGCCTATTTTAAAATAAGAGAGTGGTGTAGTATCAGATTGATGTACATTATTTAGATTTTGTATATCATTAAAAGAAGCATACTGAATAAACTTTGGCCGAGGCTTGTAAATCTAAAATAAGGCCTACTTATTTAGCCAATTTTGATCTTTGTAAGAGTGAATTCATATCCAGCATTTTTACAAACATCTCGTATTTTTTTAGCAGCTCTATAATAATCTTCAGATTAATAATATAATCTTTGTAATAACAAATTTTGTTTTTTAACCTTTTTAGTCTTAGCAATTTCTTGATCAAGTTTATAGGCTTTTTGTGAATCGATATAAATCAAAGGTTTTTCCATTATACTATAGTAAATAAAAGATAGAGGAATTACAACAACGTAATTAAGAACTCTATGAGGTAGTATCTTAATTAGCAAAATCAAATAGGAATTTCGAACAACGACTATATATCTTAGAATGAGTTATTGGTATATGGAAAGAAAGAATACGATTTCTAGAAGAAGAGTTAAATAACATGATCAAAGTTTCTATAGAAGAGAAAGAGGAGTTAAAAAAAGAAATCTCAAAACTAAAAAGAATCATTTACTAACTTGAGGAAGAAAATAAAAAGAAAGATAAAGAAATTTTGAATAAGAATAAGTTAATAACTGAATTCAATGAACGAGAGACAAAATTAAAAAACCAAATACAGGAAATATCCAAATCTGCGGGCAATACTCCCAAAGCACAAGATTATACAACCAGATTAGTAGATGAGAATGAATGGCTTAAATGAGAAATAAATATGGTAAAAACTAATCAAATGAATAGGATTAACAAAATAACTCAACAAAAAAATTGTATTACAGACTTGCTTTGTCGAAATTTTGCATTATCCTTATTAGGATATAAAGATAGATTGGAGCTTATAAATACCAGAAAGGCTTTGCAAAATGCAAAAGCATAGAACTTTAATGAAAATGAATCCAACTCTGATAAGTATTTTTTAAATATTTATAATTTTGATCAAAATTTAGATATGAATACAATAGCCGAATTGGCCGATACTATAGACCACTCCCTAGATAATACAACAATATGTCCAACTATTTTAAAAAATCAAATTAAAAGAGCAACAAGATCAATCTGACAAAAATATACTAACCTGCAACAGGATTTAGTAAATAAATAATGGAATCATGATATATATAGGCAAGAGTATGATTAAGCAATGCAAGAGAGTAATCAGTTGTAAATCAATGCTCAGAATCAAGTAAACAGAATAATAAATAATATAGCAAGAAAGCAAACCCATATTAGTAAATTGCTATATGAAAATTTTACTTTTTAGTTATTGTATCATCAAAATACTCTTTACTTCAATGATGTAGAGCTTATAGAGATTTGCTAGAATATAATCGAGATAGATTATATGAACGATATAAGAAGTGAAAAAATAAGACTTATACAGAGCACCAGAATATTTTAATTTTAAATCAACAAATTTTTGTGCTACAGAATAACCCCCAAATCAAATAAACATGGCTGAGGCTAAATGTTTACTAGTATTAAAATTAATGGCTCTTGCTCTTGCAAAATTTCAACCCTATATAGATCAAGAACTATCTGATAAATACTTAAATAAGGTTATTCAATTATAGGCATATCTTAAAGAGCATATAATAGTTCTTGAAAATGTAAATGCAGAAGATTTTAATGATGCGGTCAAGTGTAATATTTTAAAATCTATAATGGGCAGAAAATATGCTCCAGTACCAGCAAATAATAGTCTTGTAGTAGAGAATCTAGCTATAAATTCTCCAGATACATTATGAGGCTAGTTAAGAGCAAAATACTAATATGAGATAGTTAGAAATTAGCAATTAGCTATTCAAAGATTGACTTAGAAAAAATATCAGCTCTATAATACTTTTAATATCTATGAAGCTAGAATTTAACCATTATTATTAGGAGTGGCAGACAATGATATGCAAGTTATAGGATTTCTTAAAAGCTACTTAACAGGTAATTTTTATATATAGATGAGAATTGCAAATCTAGCAGGCATTAATACATTTTTTACTAAGCTAAAAAATATGTAGCTAGAGCATGCACCAATTTTAAATAAAGATCAAGTTTTTCAACAATCTTTCTATAACTCTAAAATAATAGAAGCTTCTGTAATTTCACAATCGATATTTCCTACACCTAATATACAAAAAATAGTTGATGAAACATTAGCAAAACAGAAAGCCAATTACGATACTGAGATAAAAAAATTAAGAAAGAAACTCCAATCCCAAAACATACAGAAAATACAAACACTAGCTCTACAAATCATCAAACCAGTTAGACAACCAAGAGGTTCTCTATCATCATTGCGATCAGAAGAAGGTTTCTAGAATTATTATATATCTAAATTTTTAAAAGAAATAGGTTTACTAAATAAGAATAAATTAGATTCAGATTATCCTGTAAAGCTTTTAAAAATCTCACCTACAACAAAGCTAGCAACAAAAGCAATCTGAGAGAATAAACAGAATAGAATCGAAAGTAGATGAAATCAGTCAAATAACATCTCAATTTGAAAGAATGATGCTTGATAATTATTTCAAAAAATCTGTAGCTAAATCAAATTTAACACATCGATACTTTTCTCCTCTAATACCTTCCCAATTCTAATATGTATTTCCTGATTCAGATGATATTGAGGATGGTAAAGTTGGATATAATGAGGAAGATAATATATGGCATGCTTCATCTCAGTTAGAAAAAAAAAACAGGTATTACTAGTAAATAATAAGTCACATATTAATGTACAAAGCACACTTACTATGAAAGATATAATATCAAAAACTTATAATCAACTAATGAATTTGTTATCACCAGCAATGCAAAGAATAAGTAAATCCAACTAGTCTTATAAAGTTTAGGAAGAAACCAATGAATGGTTCTCATCAATACAATATCTGCATAACAATATAAATGACTTAATGATTTCTAATAGTTTTTTAGATCCGGGTAGCGAATTCAGTACTATTAATAATGCAACTATCGAAATACTTGAGTGTGAAAATGATAAACAATCTGATTTTGCTATAAAGAGTGACAATTTGAAATATATTACTGAATCATTGGGATGGATTACGGATGTTCCAATCTCTATAAAAGATAAGGCAGGAAAAACAGTTACAGTTTCAGAGAATTTTGCATATATTAATAATGGTGAGCCCAAACTAATGCTTTGTTTAGGTATAACATGGATTAGAAAAGTTTAAGGTATTTGATCCAAATAAAAATCAATTCTAAATAAAGTTATATAAAAAGACTTACACTATCCCAACTTTTAGCAAGGTCTCAGTAGCAAAGGATCTGCCAAAAGAGGAGCAGGAATTATCATCTTAGATTTCTGCTAATTCTTCTAACCCAACTAGTAAGAAGGACTTAAAAAAAAAAGCATAATCTGTGCAAAGCTTGAAGAATGTCTTGCAAAAGCTAAAGAGTGGCTTGGTAAAGCAATAAGTACAGTTAGACCTCTCTAAATGCATGCTCTTGGGACCATACTTTAATAATATGTATTTAGAGAATAATAATAAAAAGTGCATTTACAGAGGTCAAGTATATATTTGGGCTAGTACTTAAGTGTGCATTTAAAGAGTGTGTGCACTTATAGAGGATGCACTTAGAGAGGTTCAACTGTACTATAAAAATACTTGTCAAAAAGAAGTAAATTATTTAATTTCATCTATTTGTTTTAATACCTCTTTAAGTTCAGACCCTATTTTAGATAAAATATCAATATTGTTAGTTGTATTAGCATTATACTATGAAGGCACATCTAACTTTATCTTAGTAGAGGCTATACTTGTTTTGTCTATTTTCTTTTTTTGGTTATTTTTCTTCAGTGATAAAGCAAATGGAGAGAAAATAGCAAGAGGATAACCTCTCTCAAGACCTTCTATATAAGAGCTTACAGAGAGGGTAGTTTCTATAGGAATTTCTGAATCCAATTTTGCATTAGAAATATTAGCTATTGGCTGATTCTAGGCAATTCTATTAGCTTTTTTACCTCTCCAAATCTGATATATGCATTTCATTAATGTATTATACTTGTGCATTAATTCCTCTAAAACTTTTTTCCTCGGCCTTTCATTTTTATGTTATATAATAAAATCATAATCAGCTACACAGGTCAAAATCAAATATATCGGACAAGATATTGGCTGTCCGATACTTCTATATTACAAAATGATAATTTAACAAAGTATCATTACAAAAAATAGTTAGATGATATCTTGCTAAAAGTCAACAGATAATTTAAGAAGATTTCAGTTAAATATCAAATAAGATATCGGCCGTCCGATACCCCTATAATATACAATGATAGTTTTAACAAAATTTCATCCCAAAAAAAAGTTGGTTGAGAAGATTTTGGTTAAATATCAGACAAGAAAATATCTTGTAGAAATTATATCAATATCTTTATATGTATATATATGATAGTTATACAAGTTACAGCCACGGCTTATTAATTATCCTGATCGTAAATACCATACGTCAATTGTAATAATGTTAATTTGCAATAAATGTATCAATTAATTAATATATATAAATCTTAAAATATCAATAATATATAACTATCGATAAGAAGTATATTAGATCCTTACTAAATACAGATATAGCAATAGATTATCTCATGTACGTACAACCATTATAGATTATATTTTCTATTTAACGGAATTACTGACATATACTCTTGAGGTTTTCTCGATCCAACTATAAAAGTACTAGCAACAAATCTTCCCAGTACATTATACATGGGAATTATGCAATCATGATCTAAATCATAAAAATCATTATTCCATAATTCTATATTACAAATTTTTTTATCATTTTTGCTGATACTAAGTTAATATCTTAATTTTTTATCTATTTTTTTGTACCAGTGAACGTATGCGAGATTATATTTCGTTGATTCTTCTGGATAGTCAACATAATGCTCAAAAAAGAACTGAACCTGGCCCAGAAATGTGATTACATTTTCATCTTCGGCAAACTTTGCAGGAATTCTTGAAGAATTTTCATGCCGTTTAGAAAAGGTAGACCCGAAAACTTTATCACTTATTCGTATTCTTCCATATTAATTTATTATGGGTGTTATGCCTATCGACCTATCTAATTCCAAATCCTTAGATAGAACAAATATATTCATCTCGCAAGCATTATTATAGTATTTGGTAAGTAATTCTATAAAATCTTAGGAGATATATACATTCATTCTACTTGGTGTAAGGAAGATTCCAGGAATTGAATCGGACCCAATACTAATACCAACCCTCTCTTCTACCAATCTTGATATGGAAATAAAATTTATTGCATCTTCATTAGATATTTCGTATTTACTCAGACTTCTGGAAGATTGTCTTGGAGCCAAAAAAGACAAAGCTTCAGATAAATTAGTATCATTAAAGTTACTAATTAATCCATCAACTTGTCTATTTCTTTGGATTATATTCATAAGTTCCGGTTTAATTTTTCTATTACTATTTTTGTAGCTTCTTATAAAATAAAAATTAATATTACTAAGAATATAGAGATATCGACAAATTATAATTTATTTTATTTTATTTTTTTAAGAATATAGAGATATCGGCTAAATTATTATTATTATTATTATTATTATTATTATTATTATTATTATTTTATATATTTTTTTATTTTATTTTATTTTTTTTTAATTATTAATTTTTTTAATTATATTTACCTAGTAATCCATTCATCCGTTCAAAGCTAAAGCACCAGAAAGAATTTAAAAGACCATAATCTAAAGTGCATTTACAAATATGGAGGCTTAAATGAAGGTTAGGAGAAATTTTTTCAGGACCATATATGTCTTCAATAATTTTTATCATGGCTATCAGACATTGATGTGCTTCTTCTAAATCTTTTTCATCAATTGTTCTACAGACTAATAGGCTATATATCTGAACGAAATAAGTAAGAATTTTTCTGTCTGCTTCACATAACAGATCCCAGCAAATTGTGGTAGCATATACAAGGATAAAAGTCTTCTATTAATCTGCTGTGAACCTTGAAAATCCTTCTCCGGTAGAGATCTTACAAGGGATTCTACCAATGTCTGATGGTACATCAATTTTATCTGCTAATAGCTGCATAGTTTTTAACTTCTCAGGAGTTAACCGGTTATTTTCAATCTATAATTTAGTTACGATCCATTTGGCTACTTCCAAAAAGAGGAATGCATTAGGCCCACTACCAGAAATCTAACGGAATTGAAGTATGGAAGCCTATATATTTCTGACCATCTAACAAGAGTATCAGAAATATGCTGTTTTCTTTGATCAGCTATCTTATACATTTTCCAATTCATCGCATCATTTCGGATAAGGTGGTGGTTGTGTTCTACAAACCAGGAATCCATATCGGAAATACCACCAAAATAAGGTTGATTCTAAACATTGTAATTAGCTCTTTTATAGTATTGATGACATGCAACCTTAACCGAAATATGCCCACAAAGTTTTCTTGCTGCAGGTAAGTCACTAGAACAACAAATTACTGCGCATTTGATTCTCTTGCCAGATAGGGACTCAAATGTGGATGATAGGTCTATCACTTCCCAAAGTTCTATTAGCTGATCGACAATAGATGCTAAGTAGTGATTTAATTGATGTAGTTTTGGTTCTGATAGCCCAGATATGATAGCCAATGTTATTATATTGGATAGTTTAAACCTTTTACGCATAATAAATTAACATTATATTTGATCAAAGAATGTATAAAAAAAAAAAAAATGTATAAAAAAAAAAAATAACAAATGTATAAAAATAAAATAAATATAAATATAAAAATTAAAAATTAAAAAAAATTAACAAAAATTAACGAATGTTTAAAAAAAAAAAAAAAAAAACGAATATACAAAAAAATAAAAAATTAAAATAAAAATAAATTAAAAAATACCTTTCTCAATGTGAAAGATTACATATAGCAGCATATATGACCCCATGCTATATTAAGAAGTTTTAAATAGCTGAAACCAATCTAAATTTATCATCAATCCTATATAGCTATCGGCCGTTTCAGAACGAAAAAATGGCATCTCTTCATCATCAGAAAATGATTTTCATATTCTGCCATCATAAATATCTGATAATTGGTCTTTGGAAGGTCGATAGACCCATCTCCTGCATGCTTCTTCAAATCCCAGTTGCTGGAATAGCTTTTGGAACTGTTGCTTGAGATTTATTATAGGATAGGTTAATATCGGCTTCCTGATTGTGCCATCTTTTACTCTGACTTTTGTCGAAAATATTGTGCTGCATGATACCTGTCTGCTGACATTCGTATGGTTTGGAAACTCCACATGGGTACAATTAAGTATTTTTGGATTTTGTTTTGCCTTTTTTGTTATAATGTCTTTCGGGTTATATAATTTGCAACAAGATTCACATGCAGCGAACCTTGTTGCATAATCAGATATACCAATCACTTTTTTTGCTACATCAATTGAAATAGGAAAACTATAATATTTGTTATTGTTAATATTGGTTAACAAAAACTGAAAATATTTAATCAAAACATTAATGCTC
>CAJVPU010001919.1:0-11665 GCA_910591775.1 Dentiscutata heterogama | reverse complement strand
TATTAAATTTAATAAGATAATTGCTAAGATATTTAAGCTTAAAGTCAAGAAAACTTTTACTTAGAAAAAATTTGTTCCTTTTCTATTGACTTCCCCCATATATACATATATACATATGTATATATATATGTATTTATTTATAAACAATTACTTGATTAAAATAAATCAATCAAAACTCTACATTGGAGTAGCAAATATATTTAATTTGTTAAACAGTTTTTCTTGTGACTTGGTAATTAATCTGATAAATTGATCAATGATTAATCAAAAAAATTTTCTTAATCGATCAAAAATCAATTGTATATGCTTGATCAAGATTGATCAAGTATGGAATTTATAAGCTTGAGCATATATAATCGATCAATTATTAGATTAATTATTGAATCAATTATATTATATACCCAGAAATTAACTTATGTTCTATTTATTATAAAAACAAACCAAGTTACTTTAATGACTTAAGTAGCTTGAGTTACAAAGTAGCAATAGTTATGATTCAGTAAATGTATAAATCTTATAGGGACTCTTATATAAGTACAATCTCTACTCTGCCAAATTATATTTTGTAATTTTTTTTTACTGTATAAATTTTCTTTATTAATCAAATTTCAACTATTTGATTAATAAAAGTAATTGATTAACTCACTTTTGATTGAGCTCATAACATCATACTTAATTATCAAGCCTAATCAATCAATAATTGAGAATGATATAATCAATGCAATTTATTACTCTTAACTACTTTGACTAATTATTAAAAACCTACATTCTATTTAAAGAACTAAACTTTGTTACCATATTGATATTCTTGTGCTATCCAAACTTAAATCTACTAACCAAATAAGTCAAGTCAAAAAATTCATAGTTATGCAAATAGTCAAGAAACTCATAGTCATTATGTAATTAAATACTAATATAACAAGACATAGTAATATTAAAAAAGGTAAAACCTTATAGATGGCTATGCTTAAAAACATGAAAATTCAAAGTAATCTTTAAATTACATAATTAAAAAAAATCATGAGAAATTCAAAAAAAAAAATTTAAATAAATACTTTTCTTTTTGTAACCCAAGCCGAATTACTACAAAATTTGGATTTAAACTTGGATTTATCTTTAAAAGATCATTAAATAAAGCCCTTTCTTTAATTAATTTGATTAGTATTATCAATCCTGTATATAAAAAGCAATTTACCTTGTCTAGTAGTCTTTGAATTCAAATATGCAAACATTCTTGACACCTCCAAAACATAACAAATCATACATCTATAAAAATTCTTGCAATATATATCAAAAATATGTAAATGCATATGTGTATTTTAAAATAGCATTTACCTGAAACCCTTACCCTAATAAAGAAGAGTTATGTAAAGAAGCATCTAATGAATGAAAAATGCTAAAAAACAATGATGAAAATGTAATTCAAAATAAAATCTCTGAATACTTAACTATGCCAATTTATATTTATAAATATATGCAAACTGTTAGAACCATCCAAGCACAATCTCAAATTAGTTCGTCTAGCAATTTATCTAATATTACAGATGAAATTGCAGATGAAATTTCAGATGAAATTCTATATAATATAGCCGCCCCAAAAAAATTATAAAACAAATTCAAAATATACATAATGAATTAGATAAAATAAAAAAAAATGATGGTGATTACAATGAATGCAGAATTAAAAGCACAATTTGTTTCGCAAATTGATGATATACGAACTGAAATTAACAATAAAAAAAATCAACTTAACAAACTCAAATAGCATGCTTTCTTACAATGTAAGTCTTAGCTAAAAACTTAAACAATTAAATGAAGAAAATGTAGTAGTCAGATATGACTCACTCGGTCATCTCTTAGCATTATTTGAGTACCCAGACCTTCATAAGCAAATTCATAAATACATTGAGTTTGGCAAAGCAGATGCTAAAAGAAGACGTGAAGTAATTAAGATTAGAATGATTGATTATTTATGTAGTGAACTAGAAGCAAAATATCAAGTGTACTTGTCTCGCAACTGCTTAAAAACCTACTTGCTACCTCAGAATAGTAGAAGCATTAGTTCAAGAGCTCACCACTATACAGCATTAGTAGGTGTTGCTGGGGTATCAAGAGATAAAAAAAAGAATCATGTTGATGAACACTACTGTCTTGCCTTGGTAAAAAATACAAAACAGTTTGCATCAATCTTTCTCGATTATGCTATTATTATATCTCAGAATGACAAGTTCAAAGTCCCTGTTGGAATTTCTACCATTAGTAAACATTTTCAAACAATGCAAACCATTTATAAACCCATAGTAGTAGCAGACCATGATTTTCCAATTGGTGATTTTCAAAAATTGGTTCCTTTAGTTTACTTAATAATTAATCTGAATAAAGCAAATGAGTTTCTGTGTAATAAGCAATTGGCAATTTTTGTAAGACTCCAATGGTATTTAGGTTCAATATCAGCTACTTACATGGTTGATATTTTTGCTTTAGCAAAAAATGATCAATCCACTAAGGCATTCCAAAATGAAGATAATATAAAGCCACTCTGAACTTTTCTCGTAGATAGTAGTCCTGACAAAAACCCAAGATATTTAAAAAACATATATTAATACTATAAACTTTTTTACTTTCTCAACCTTAATTATCTTACTGTACGCACTCATGCCCCGGGATAGTTAGCTTATAATCCAGTAGAAAGAAGTATAGCTACTCTCTCAAGGAACTTGCAGAATTCACTTTGTCTATATATAAGTATAGAACTTACCTTGATTTACAAGAAAAGATACAAGACATTGAATTAGGCCTTCGCAACTTTTGTTAAGACTTTGTGAACTTTGAAGAAAAGATTTTATATTTGGAAAACCCGTTTTTACTGAATATACTGATCAATCTAGCACACTATTTATTGGGCTAGAATTTCTAAAAATAATTAATGAACAAGAAATACAACAAAAAATAAAAAAAAAAAGCAAATAATCAAATTAAAAAAAATAACTTATCTGTGTCATAGCATTGGATTAAGAATCATTGCCAAATATGTCAATATTCCCTTGACATTTGCAAGTGTAATAACCTTACATGCTGCTCTTCTAAACACGCAAAAGAAGCAATGAATCTACTAGCAATTAATAATGGTTTTCTTCTACCTGTAATAAAAGGTATAGATGGTCACTTCTTAAACTCTATACATAACTTGGAATTCTACTATCATGTTAAAGTTCTAGCATACAATGCCCATTGTCCTTCAGTCTCAGCTAAGATATATGCATGAAGAACTTGTACAAAGTGTAACAAATATTTTTCTACTACTGCTTTTATGGCTAAACATCAGCAGCTATGCCACAAAAATAAAAAAAGATATCTGGAATTAGTAAATTTTTTATAGCATTCAGTTTTGTTAAATTCTGCTATAATAGATGATTTTTCTGTTTTTTCTTCTTTTCAAGAAACACAACTATTGGAGCCATTTGTGTTGATTGAGCAGTATTCTTCTATATCTAATAGTAAATAAATAAAAGTAGAAAAAAAATATAATGATCAGTATTATTTATTAAACTTATTATAAAATATTCGAAATTGTTATTAATATTTGTATACAATAAAATACAGTTTTTATACGTATATATCTAAAGTTTTTAAAAATATTAATTGTTTTATAGTTAGTAGTTTTAACTTAAAATTGTGAACAAAGCTTTAAACCATACTGTATATATAGTCAACTCTTCCAAATCCAAATTGGATAATCCGAACCCTTAATAAACTCTACAAAAACTGAATATGAAGCTTCAAAATATTTATAAATTTTATTATAAAGTTCAGATTAGTAATATAATAGCTCTTTGAAAATTGAACTTTTTGTATTTTTACATATAAGAATGGACTGTTCGAAATAGAGAGAGTTGACTATATATACTATATATATATATTACACTATTTGTACTATATATAGTAAAAATTTGACTAATCAAACATTAGGTAAAAGTATTATACTGGCTTTATTTATTAACTAACCAATAAAATTTAAGCTTTTATTGTATAACCTAATAATAATCATTACCCCCACCTCCTAAATAATTAGGTGATAAAAGTAGGCTCTCTAATAATATATATCTTTGTACATGTTTAACACTAATAAATCATAGTCTTGTGTGTCATTGCTTTTTTATAGTAATACCTTTTCAAAAGTCACTAAATTCTATATAGAGCTTGTACTACAATATTGGTATTTAGATACATTAGTTGAAGATATCTCAATACTTCTTAAGCTAGCAATTATAGTAGGTGTGAATAATTAATTGAATATGTCTGAATATAATTCACAAGTTAATTTTTAGTATTTAGAACATATTCATAGTAAGCATGTTTTTAGCAAACTAGTTCATCATGAAATAATATATAGATATTAATAGGGAAGAGGATTTGATATGATAAAAGAGACTTTTAACTTGGCAATTCTAACAAATAAAACTGAAGAGCTCTACAAAATTCATGAGGACTTCACCAAGCAAATAAAATTTGAACTTATAAAGAATAGTCAAAATGAGTATAATGATCCAAAAAGAATTAAGAGGTTTAATAACAATATGAATACATTAAAGAGTAAAAATAAAAAAGCAGATTTTTTAAGTTGAATGTAATAAATCAGATTATAATTTCAATAATAAAGATATGTATTATTGGAATTGTTATTTGAATTGTGTGTGGTTTATTGGAATATAATAATTTTGATTAATAACATAGAAGAAGGTAGTAATATAAAAGAAAGAAAAGGTGTAAAAAAAAATGTGAAATTTGCAACTTAAAAGACTATAACACATGCACATGTCTAGATTTAGCTGAATCTGATAGTTCAGAAAACAATTCAGAAGATAATAATTTAGAAGATAACTTAGAAGAAGAAACTAGTATTAAGCAAAAATGTAGAATTTATAATATAAGTAGTTACAATGCACAAACCTGTTTAAATAAATAAGTTCAATATTATTACTGTTGTGACAAAAATATCTAAAATGCATTAGCTTTTATACAATAACTTTTCACATTTACTAATTGGATTGGATACTTGTGTGAATTATTAATATCTCTTTGATTATAATCAATATCAAATTGCAATGCTATATTTGTTTTATTCTTTAAAGTTTGCCAATATTAAATATTATATAGCAAAAATATTCAAGACAATATTTGTTCAATATATGAATAGTTCTTAACATATTTCAAAAATTAAAGATGTTTTTAATGAATTTTTATTCATATAAAGTTTATAATTTGAATAGAAGGTTATGAACAATTATTATAAGTTATTAACAATTTGAATGTGAAACAATTGTCTGGGTAATTTATATATTCAAAGTGCTTTTGAAAATATAAAATCTTACAAGAAAAAATTATCATAAATATTACTAGTTTCTTAAGAGCTAATTTTAATCCTTTAAAATCTATTACTATATTCAAAGAATTAAGTGTTATACTGTAGGTTATAAATTGATATAATATCAATTTGTTAATTAATTGGTATAAGTATAAAGTTATAAATTAACAGTTAGTGTATAGTACAATCGATTTGTTGTATATTTTTTTCTATATACCGATATGAATTTTTAACTTTATTATTATATTATATGACTTCTAACTATCTTGTACCACAAATTCTATATTTAATTTATTTTTGATGTGATTATAGGATTACTAATCAATCATCAAAGAGAATGTGGTCACTTTGTTTTATCTTCTAAGCTAAGTTTTTTTTTTTACTTCATATTGACTTAACTAATTGTTTATTATTTTTGTATTCTAATTTTATCCCTCTTATCAAATATACTACATACTGCTTTATACTATAACACTGCTATTTTTCAAAAAACATATGAGCTAATTTTGGACAATTAGACCCTAAATAGAGTCACTAAATTTAGTTTAAACCTTTTATTTAATTTTTTTTTAATTGGTTTAACAAATTATTAGAGTGATTGTTTTGATTTTTTGAGAGTTTTTTCTGCACTATTATGTAGAAGAATATAATAAATATATTTCAATTCATATCAAGCCTATTAGATTTTCTTCAAACCTATTAGATTATTATTATAAACGGCTATATAAAAGACCTGGGTCTGTTATATTCCACCAATTTTAAAATCTATAGTAGACCTGAGGTCTAGTACATAGCTGAAAGTTTGTATCCTTAAAAGTAAAAATTTGAAATGCATATACATATTGTATTTGTAATATGCAATCTAGATATTTAAAAAAATTGTATTTTAATCAAGAAGAACTTAAGATCTGTATATAGATTTAGTACCTGGTGGGGCTACTATTTAATTCATTTGTTTGTTAGTATAACTATGTCTATCACATAGCTACTCTAATTCTAACTCTAAAATTTATTAGCAAAATTATTAAAAATAAATATAGTACTAAACACTACTAGTGTTATTTAGTATATATTAATATATAATAATATAATTTCTGATCTACTTTCTGATACTAGTATTAAATACTAGTGGTGTAATTTAGTAAAACTGATATAAAATATATATTATTATAAAATTTAAATTAAATAAAATTAATTTGTCTAATTTCAAAATATTGTGCAAATATTATGATTAAACAATCTTAGCGAATATTAGACCAATTTTAATAATTTAACTATTATATATTATGACCAGAATAATCTGCTGAACTCTGTTTATTATTACAATATTATGAATTTTCATAATAAATTTTGTATCTATTCACATTTTTTTAAACTATAATGCAATATTACACATTAATTATATATCAGAAAAATTTTTTTATTGTAGTTTTGTACAGATTTGCAAAAAAATTAAATAATAAATCAAATGAAAATTTGTATAAAACTTCAAATTTGATACTATAAATACAAAAATTAAATACAATTTTGTACAAAACTTTAAATTCTAAAAAATTTTGCAGATTTTTTGCAAAAAATTCTACAAAAATATACAAAAATACAAATTTTTGCAAATTTGCACCTACTTAATTTTTTTTAATGTAATTCTTGTACATTATTATAGTTTTAAAAATTGCTAATATAAGTCAAATGAGATTAATTTTTATGTTAAAATATTTTGAAATTAAAATAAATATAATAATAAATATTTATAATAAAATAAAAATCAAAGGGTGTGGTGACTTAGTGAAGTAGTGAAGTTGTCGCACCCCAAACAGCAGGTCTAGAGTTTGAATCCCATGGACGACGATTTTGAAAAAACTAGATCTGTATTAGTTAACGTTAAGATTATCAGTTGGATTCAGATATCTGTAATCTTGGTCACACCATCTTGAATAGAAGCTTTGGCGCAATAAAATTCAGGAAACCGGAATTACTGAAAACCCATTTGGCAAGTCCCGAGTTGGGAGTAGTAGTGATCTTTGACAGTGCTACAAGAAGACTGAATTTAGAACCAGAAACTAAGACTGAAGAACTAAGCGACTAGGTCCTTAAGTGGGGGGACACACCAGCTGAACCGCTAGCTCACCACCAAAGGAAAAGGACTTGTGCTTCAAAAGCATGTACCAAGGAGAGGGAGACCATAAGACACCTAGAGCCTGGGCAGACCAACCCTTCCAGGTTGCTGGCTGGAAGTAAGGGAGGGACTGATAAGGAATCTGAGAAAGAAGGAAGTTGGAACATGGGTATTGAGGTTGTTGTAAACCTTGCAAAGGCAGGAGTACGTAAGTGGAAACTAATTAGGAAGGTTGTGGCTTGAGATACGAATTGGGTTACGGCAGTATCCGAAATAATAGTTTAAGATATGGACCCAGTAGCAGTAGCACAACATGTACTAGTTGGGAAAAGTTACCAAACATACAGATGAGTACATGTGTGAGACATGTACTATTCTGTTAGGTTTACCACAAGAATAAATGCCTATATATGGCTAAAGTCTTAGGGTTCTTATATGGCATTGCTAATCTCATTAAGAGTGTTAAAGTAAAGCATGTTACAGAAATGGAGCCAGAGGATTTAAATGAGTATCCCCCATAGTTGGGTGTAGATATAGCAGCTAGTGTGGAACCTAGAGCAGACTACTTAAATAGGTAACCAAAAGTTGCATATATGGCTAGTCATACTCTTGTTAGTTAATAATCAGAGAGCTTAAATAGGTAATCTCCTAGTTAGGTTGCAAGTATGGCGGCTAGTACCAAAAGTACACGTGTGGCTAGTTGTATCCTCGTAAAATTGATGTAATATTGTATTTATCTGAATAAAGCTAAGTGCCGGGGACCTAAGTAGTCACCTTAATATTAAAAAAAATAAAATAAAATAAAATAAAAATCATATAAAATTAGCCAAGATTATTTAAATTATTTAAGTCTTTATATTTTAAAATAGTTTATATTTAAATTTTCTTTGCTACTAAAGAATTCGATTTAATTTAGTTTTTTTTTTAATTAACTTTAAATTTTTAAGTCTTTTATTATTATTTACTACATACTATACTACTAACTTTATTTTAAGTTTTTTTATCTTTTTTATATTAAATAAGTTTATAAATTAATATTTTATTCAAATATTGAAATATTATAAATAAATATATAGATAAAATAATTTATAATATTTTAAAATTTTTTAGTTGCTTCAAAGAAGAGTTCGAAGAAATCTCAAAAAAAATCAACTACCAAGAAACCAACTTTTGAATCTATTCATAAAACTGATTTAAGTGAAAGCTTTTATGATAAAGTTAAAATATTTAGAATTAAAACAAGTAGATCTACTACATCTTATACAAATTTAAATAGTTTCAAATATATATAAACTATTTTAAATTTTTTAGATTAATTTAATATAATGATATTAATTACTATATATTCTAATTTATTAAAAAACAAGTTAGAAAATAAAAAATTATTTTAAAATAATCTGAAATAGTATAATTTTTTTATCTTTTTTAATTTAATTCAAATTTATTTAATTTTAATGAATTGTTTTAGATTTATAAAAGGCTAAAGGTTGGTAAGTAATAACTTAAATTATTGTATATAAAATTTAATTAATTCAAATTAGTTCGAATTAGCTAAATATAATTATTTTTAATCTAAATTAGTTCGAGTTGATTCAGATGAAGATATAAAAGACCAAGAAGAAGAACCAGAAGCAGGTAAAAATGAATTTAATAATGATAATTCTTTAATCTTGGATGATGAAGATAATAAGAAGGCTTCAGATAATAATAAAAAAGATACAAATAATAATAAGTAAAAGTCTTTTTTATTTTATTTAATTAAATAATACTATGTTTTTTGTCTTTATTTTTATATAGAATTATCTATAATTTAGCTTTTTTTATATATAATTTTTAAAATTTAAATAAAATAATAAAATAATTAAACAAATTTTAATTAATTTAATTTAATTTGAATTAATTCAAATTTATCTAATCTAACTTAATTTTACATATTTTAAACATATTACAATTTATTATATAAATTTTAATTTAATTCATTATTGCTTTGCCAAATTTTTTCACAATAATTTTGATTATTTTGCTTCAATTTATATTTATACAATCAAATAAATTATTTTAAGTTTATAAATAATTGTTGTCTTAACACTATATAAGTCTAGTTGAAATCAAATTAATTTGAATTAATTCAAACTATTTTAAATAATATTACACTATAATTTTTATAATTTTACGTAATCTTTATCAAAATATTATGAAATAAATTTCAAAATATTACAAAATATATTTTAAAATTTATTTTAAATTATTGCAAACTGTTTTGAAATATTTTGAAATATTTTGAATTGTTTTATATTATAGTTCAAAATATATTTTATAATATTTCAAAATATATTTTATAATTTTTTTTTTTTTTTTTTTTTTTTTTTTAACTCTTTGACAGTCTTGTTGCTACCTTTATTAAAAGATAATTATTATATATACAAAACACATATGAAATATTTAAACTAAAATAATCAGGTGTGGCATTATCTAGTTGCTTCTCGAGTATCTAGATACAACTTGTTACACTGTGCTATGAATAGAACAAAAGATATTGTTAGCCCTGCCTAAGAGCCAAAACTTAATTTTTTTCTATCTAGATCTTGGCAGAAAGGCTTCAGTAAGCCTGTTTCTTTATTTAATAAACCAAGAAAAACAAAAAAGAAAATAAAACAATATTGCAAGAAAAAGAAGATAAGGGAAATAATAATAAAAAAAAAGAAAGACTATAAAAGGGAAAGAATGAAAACCTAAATGTAAAACTCTAATATAACTATATAAAAAAAAGATGAGAAAAAAACAAGTAAGACACTTAGACTGGCTAAACAATATAATAAAAAAAAATAAAAAAAAGTGTACTATTGTAATCTGTACAAGACTTAAAAAATTATATAACAAATACAATATCTGTATATCTCTACTATAAGACTTTGCCTTAATATATTGGTTTCTTTCTGACTATATAACCAAATCCAAATAAGTCTTTAATCGAGAACTAGTCAATAGGCCTTGTCACATGGAGTAGCAATGTGTTTATTACTAAACAAAACACGTGGTTGCAATCTACCAGATTAACCAAATTTGAAAGGAGTAAACAATGCTGATCTTTTGATAAGGTAAGCTATTTTGTCTACTTTTTTTGAAAATCTTGCTTCAGATACAAGTGGGTGATAATAAAAAGCAGTGTTGTATATTTTGGCTATTTATGGCCTTTTTTGACTTGTCCATGTCCAAAATTGTCCAAGTGTTCAAAATTGTCTAAAGCTTGTTTAGGCTTTAATAATTAATAAATCTATCTAAAAAATATATAACTATATATTTTTTTAGGTGCTGAATTCATTTAAATTAAAATTAAAATAAGGTTATCTTAATAAAATTTTAAGTAATTTTACTTTATTTAATTGTCCAAGATTGTTCAATATTGTTCAAAGTATTGTCCAAAGCTGTCCCATGACAACACTGATAAAGAGTATAGACCTTGTACTTTTCTTAAGAGAGAGTATATATTTCTTTAACAATAGTAAAATGAGTAGATCTAAATGCACTGCTGATATTCTTTTCGGTAAGTAATAAACTTTGAACTTGTTAGTAAGTAGTATATGAGAACTACTTCTAAATAACAAGTGCTATCCCCACAGTGAATAATAAGCTCTAAACCTATTAGCAGATAGCATATGAGAACTATCTCTAAATAATAGATACTGGTTTATAGTTCTTGTCAGTCTTATGTCCTTCTTCTCTAACATAGTTCTACAGTTTTTGTTGAAATTTTTTGGTATAAAAAGTTGGTCTGAGGGATCGTTGAGAAGAGTTAGTTGATTTTATAATATTTTGAAATATATTTTGTAATATTTTGTAATTTATTTCAAAGTATTTTGTCTAGTCTGTAATTATTGCACAATATTTCAGATCATAATAACTTATATAAGTTTATATTTATATATTTTGCTAATATAGGAAAGACTATAAAAAATTTTGCCAAAAATTGTCAAAAGACCTAAAGACAAAGAAAATTAATCAGTGAAATCTGAAAAAAACAGAATAAAACTTAGCAAACTAATTAAAATTACCAAAAAAGCTAGAAGACTAGAGAAGATTATAAAAAATTTTATCAAAAATTGCCAAAAGATCTAAAGACAAAAAAAATTAATAAAATTTAGAAGAGCAGAAAAAAAAACCCAACAATATAATTAAAATAACCA
>CAJVPU010001918.1:0-11669 GCA_910591775.1 Dentiscutata heterogama | reverse complement strand
TTTGTAAAAAATTTTAATTAAGTTTAATAAAGATAAGAGCAAGGTCTTACCATTAACATCAAAAAAAAAAAAAAAAATTTTCACTACTTAAACTAGAATACAACTTGGCACTATTTTAACAATAATTAAAAATTTTTTAGCTTTGCTTATAGTTTTTAGTTCTTTACTTTCAAAATATTTAAAGTTAAACTTCTTATTAATAAACTTTCTATACCTTATATTTTGTATAAAAAAAACTTTTTTTATTTTAATACCTATTATATATACTAGCAAATAAGTACTATATTATAATAGACTATATATTCTTCTTTTAACCTTCTTTATATACTTATACAAAACTCTCTACAACAAATTCTAACTGCTAACAAACTCCAAATTTCTTTATTTTAAATTAATTAATTATACAACTAAATTGTTAATTTTAATAGTTTTAAATTTAGTTTTAAATTTATAATTTCTACCTATCTTTTTTATACTTTTTGGTTTTGTTTTATTTAATATTTTTTTTTTTTCTAATAGTTATGCTATATTTTTATTTAATAAAATAGTTATATTATTAAATACTATTACTACTTTTGGTATTAATCACCTTATAACTAAAATATAACTTATTTGATTTAGTAATTTAAGCTATAAGGTTTTAGTTAGCTGGCTTAGCTAGCTAACTAAAATATTGGCTAATTAGCTAGCTAACAGCTATACTTCTAGAAAATTTCAATAAATTTTTTAAAAATTTTGCTCATATTTTATACTTACTTTTTAGAATTTACTAGAATTCACTATATACTAATCTTTAGCTATATTAGCTAGCCAACTATATTATATTGGCTAGCCTAGTTGGCAAAGCCAGCTTAGCCACAGCTGCTTTAGCCAGCTTAAATTACTAACTTGGTTATAAAAAAGTATCTTTGTATGACTTGCCAGAGTAAAAGCAGCATTCTTGCTTCTTTTTAATCTTTTGATTTTGAATTTACAATTTACTAGCTAGAATCTACTAGTTCATTATAACTACTTTTTTTTTAAAAAAAAATTTTATTTAGATCTTAGCAAAAAGACTAAACTATAATCCATTTACAGTCTACCCTTGTTAATATCAACCCTATTAATATCAACCTAAGCTATAAAATGAATTTTTACTAATTTTTTATATTAAAATTCTCTCATATATATCAACTTTTAATATAATCACTTGTTAATATTACTATCAACATGAATTTAAATCAATTCAAATAGGTTGATATAATCGAGAGTAAACTGTACAATAAAAAAAAGACTAAAAAAAAAATATATATAGAAAGAATATAAGAGAAAAGAATATAAAAAGAAAAAAAAAAAAAAGAAAAAAAGTGTACTAAACAAGAAAAAAATATAAAAGATAAAGATAGAAAAAACAAAAAAAAAAGTCATAGTTATGATATATACAGTATATGAAGAAAATATACTATTATAGCCTGTGCTAGATTAAAAATTTATATATTAATTGTAATATTTAATATATCTTATTTGTAAAGCTTTGCTTTATTATTAATATTTTTTTCTTGGCTATATAATAGATTTTGGATATCTCTAAATATAAATACCAATCCTTGCTATATAACATAGCACTATATTAATAAAAACAAACATGTAGTTGTATTCTACTAAGTTTATCCAAATTTGGTAAATATAAACAATACCAATCTTTTGAAAGGGATAAGCTGTTTTGTCTACTTTTGTCAAAAATTTTTGTAAAATCATTGAGAAAGCAAGAAGAAAAAAAGCACTTGTACTATTTTAAAGAGTATGAATTTTTCTTTACTAAAGATAATAGCAATCTATAGCCTCTATTGGAACTCTTATTGAAGTAAGTATGCAAATACTTGTTTTTTAGCAAGTAATAAACTCTAAACTTGTTGACAAATAGTATATAAAACTATTTCTAAATAATAAATACCATATCTGTGGTAAGTAATAAACTTTAAAACTATTAGCAAGTAGTGTATAAAAACTATAGTTGCTATTCTATGGTTTTTCTTCAATTTATAATAATACTACTATACATGCTTGTATTTTTTTAGTAATAGATTTTTTAGAATTTTTTAGTACAAGTAATCATCAAAAAGAGTTCAAAAACTTTAATACTTGTTTTATTTAATATTATATATACAATATATAAATTTACTATATTTAGTTAACTAGCTATTTTAATCTTTATTCAACTTCTTTATATTATCAAATATTATACTTAAATATCTAGATTTTATATTGCAATTCTAGACCCAAACTTCAAACTATATAACTTTAGCTATTTTTTATATTTGATCTATCTTTTAATATATCCTTTATATCTAATACTTCTAATATTATCTATTAAATATCTTTTTTAAAAATATCTTCTTGGTATCTTAAGAGTAGAGAGTATATAGATTATTTTATCATATGATTTTGGTAGTACAATAAGATTTCTATAGAAATTGATAATATGCTACTAATAAAACTTTTTATAGTGAGGGTGTGGTGACTTAGTGAAGTGGTGGAGTTGTTGCACCCAGACAGCAGGTTTAGAGTTCGAATCCCATGGATGATATTTTTGAAAAATAGCTCTATGATATAGTTAATGGCTATTCAACGATCGGTAGGATTTAGAAATCTGTAATCTCAGTCACACCATCTAGAATAAGAGCCTTGGTGTAATAAATCTGAGATACTAGAAGAACCGAAAACCCGTTTGGCAAGTCCCAAGTTAGAAGGTAGCACAATCTTTGACAGTACTATAGTAGGACCGAATTTAGAACCAGAGACTGAAATCGGAGAACCAAGTGACCAGGTCCTTAAGTGAGGGACATACTAGCCAAACTGCCGGGTCGCCAAACTGAAAGAAAAGGACATGTGCTCTGGAAGCATATACTAAGGGAAGGAAGACCATATAGACATCTAAAGTCTAGATAAACCAATCCTTCTGAATTGCTGGCTAGAAGTAAAAAAGAAACTAATAAAGAATCTAGAAAAGAAAAAAAGTTCGAATATGGGTGCTAGAGTTGTGTGAACCTAAATACAAGAGCAAGGAGTACATAACAACTACTAAATAGGAAGGTTATAGTTTGAGATATAGATCAGATTATAGCAGTATTCTAAAAGATAGCTTGAGATACAAACTTGGTGGCAGCAACACAACAGATACTAGATTAGGAAGAAGTTATTGAACATGCAGATGAATACATGTGTGAAACATGTACTGCTTTGTTAGGTTTATCTTGAGGATAAAGTAGTCCTAGGTAGGGTGTGAAATTTATAGATGTTGCAAATTCTAGCATATGAATAGTGAGTTACACCTTGGTTAGATAAGAGATGGCGGGCCGGTTGTGACCAGAGAGTTTAAATAGGTAATCCCCTAGTTGGGTTGCAGGTATGGTAGCTAGTGTGAAACCTTGGGCAGACTACTTAAATAGGTATCCAAAAGTTGCAGTATAGCTAGTTGTACTTTTATTTGTAAAAGCTAGAGAGTTTAAATAGATAATCTTCTAATTAGATTGCAAGTATGGTGGCTAGTATAGAACTCAGGCAGACTATTTAAAATAAACCAAAAGTTGTACGTGTGGCTAGTTGTATCTTCATCATAATTATAAATATTGTTAATTATCTAATAAAAAGCCCTAGCTATAGAGATCATCTTAACACCGAAAAAAGAAAAAAAAAAAAACTTTTTATAGTTATAATTAATTTTAACTAAAATTTTATAAAATATAAATAAAATAATTTACCTATTATAGTAAAATTTTGAACTATTATATTATTTAAAAAAAATACACTTATATATATTACAAAGCTTTTCTGGATTGGCTCAAAATTTTCTGGGCTATACAAATCACTAAATTTGATTAGCTAATCTATATATTAATTTTATTAAAAATTTTTATATCTAATCTTTAGAATTTATATTTTGCTAAGTTTTTAACCAATTTTAATGACTTTATTACTATTAGAATCAGAAAAATTTGCTTTACAAAATTTTCTTAAAAATTAAAATTAGTTTACTTAATATTATTTTTTATAAAATTAAATATAAAAAAAATTTATCATCAAGTTTATATATAATTTTAAAATAGTACCCCTACCTTTAATTAGATTAAATATTATACATATTTATTATATATTTCTAATTTATTCTAAATTTAAATAAGCTTTAGCCACTTTGGTGAATTTAAGCCACAGATAAGTTACTAGGTCTACTTAAATTATTAGATTTTTCTAGTTATATATATATTTAAATTTTTATTTTTAGCACTAGGCTTAAAATATAAAACTTTTTTTAATTATATAAAAAGTTTTTATTAAGCTTAATAAAAATAAAAGCAAAGTTTTATTTTAAATATTAAAAAAAAAAAAAAAAAAAAGATTTAAAGTATTTAACAATTATAAAATATTTAAAACAAATTAAAAACTAGTAAAATTAATTTTAGTTAAAACTACTTAAAACTTGCTATTACTAAAAAACAAAAATAATATTAGTAAAAATATTTTTATCTTTAAAAATACAAAAACACAACTTGATACAACTCTTTTTAATAATCATCTATACCAAAAATTTTCTAAAAATTTTTATTAAAAAAAAAACAAAAATATCTAAATAAGCTTATAAGATATTGAAAAGAAACTATAAAACAGTAGCTATTATTATTATTATTATTATTTAAACTTAGGCAGTTCGCCAGTATTTTATTAAGATTCTAAGTATAATATCAATATACAAAATACCGAATAACTATACTCATTTACTTTTAATTTGCAAACCTGATATCACCTAGCTGTCTTAAAGGTGCTTAAGTACAACCCACCACACTAATCTGAAGTCTAAGATTAGAGGCTTATATTAAACTAGCCTAATTGCTACACCAAAATGGCTCCTTCTCTCCTTTGTATTTCTTTGACTAACAAGAAATATAATAAGGACTATAAAAGGAGAGGAGGTTTAAAAAAAAAGAACATATCAAGAAGACAAAAATACTAAAAAGAAAAACAAAAGTAATAGAAGAAAAAAAAAAGAGTAAGAAAAACAAAAAAAAAAAAAAACCACATGATGGACAAGAAGGCTAGTCTAATATAAAACTAAACTAAACTAAAAAGGATAAAAGACTAGAAGATAGTAAAGACTCAACTAAAAAAAAAACAAAAAAAAAGAGTCTGTGACAATGAACTGTTATAACCTGTACTAGGTAGATAAAAATTATATAACAACTACAACAATTGTATATCTATCTCTCTTGTAAAGTGTCGTTTTAACATATATTTCTTCTTCTGACTAATCAACCACCTTCAGAAATCTCTTTAACTATCAGGTTCTAATCTGACTTTGATCCAACCTGTGGGATAGCGCTATATTTGTAAACAAACATAACATGTAGTTGCATTCTACTAAGTATATCTAAATTAGAAAGTGTAAACAATACTGATCTTTTGGAGAGGGTAAACCAAATTACCTACTTTTTGATGAAAATTTTAGAAGACTAGCAGGAAGGTGAAAAGAAGGAGTTCCTTGTACTATTTTTTAAAGAGTATTTATTTTTTTGCAAAAAAGAGTATCTACTCTAACTAGAAAGAGAGTAAAGTACAGAAGGCTTTTACCACAGTAAGTGATAAACTCTGAACTTGTTAGCAGGTAGTATATGAGAACTACCTTTAAATAACAGGTGCTACTCTTGTGGTAAGTGATAAACTCCAAACTAGTTAGCAGGTAGCATATAAGAACTATCTCTAAATAACTGGTGCTGACTTATTAGATAACTGTCTTTTTTTTTTTATTTCTAACAACAGATTTTTTTTGAAATTTTGGTTATTAAAAATTTGGTACAAGAGATTATCAAAAAGAGTTGCATAACAGTAGCTATTATTTAAAAATAGTTCTTATATGCTATTTGCTAATAGCTTTAAAGTTTATTACTTACTGCAAGCATAATACTTGTTATTTAAAAATAGTTTTTATATGCTATTTGCTAACAAGTTTAGAGTTTATTGCTCATTGAAAAAACTTAGTATTGTATATAGATAGTAAGACTGCTAATAATTTTAATAAAAATATACACTTATTTGTAATAGTACAGATATCTTCTTCTTTCTTATACCTTTTGCCAACCTTATTAAAATTTTTGAAAAAAGTAGATGATTTGGCTTGCCCCTTTCAAAAGATTAGTATTGTTTACTTCTATCTAATTTAGATAAATTTAGTAGAATACAACTATGTGTTTGTTTTATTTATCAATATAGTGCTATAATATAGAGAAAAGATTAATATCCTTATTTAGAAAATGCCCAACTTTGGTAATATGTTTGGAACAAGTTTATATGATAAAGTGAAACTTTATAAGCAAAATATATTGATTAGTTACAATTAATATATAATTTTTTAGATCTTGGTACAGGTATAAATATGCTATTAATACTGTTTTTCTTTTTGTTTTGTTTTATTTTTTTGATATTTGTATTTTGCTTTTTTTTTTTTTTTTTTATTTTTATTATATTTCTCTTAATAAAATTCTTTTTTTGTTTAATATTTTTTGAGAAGAAAAAAAAATTAGAAGAGAAAGTAAACAGTTTTGATAAGGCTAGCAACTACTATTCTAGGACTTAATAAGTATACTTTTAGCAAGTTGAAAGCCAGAAGTGAGGAAAAAAGTTGCTGCAGCAAATTGTATATAGGTACTTTGATAACTAGATGAGTTTTTATTATGCAGAAGAGAAATTTGTTATTCTAGTAGTATAGATTTTTAGAGTAATTTATTACTTATATCTTTTATAATAAAGACAGGATTGCCAAATTTTTTTAAAAAAAAAACAAAAACATGACTTGATATCTAGTTAAAACTAATTTAAAAACTAGTATAACAAAGTATATTTTTAGCAATTAGCAACAAAATTAACTATAATAAAAAAAGCCACATTATTGTTTATATATTTTTGCAAGTTTTTTAAAATAGCTTCTATAAAAATATTTAGAAAACTAGATATAATTAAGTGGTTTTTTTTTTAAAAAAAAATAGTATTACAGCCTCAAAAAAGCAAATCTTGTTAAAAAAAAGCAAGCTAAAAAACAAATATACAATTAAGGATCTCAAAAAAGTATAATAAAAAGCCTAATACTACAGTATAAAGAAACCAAAAAAAAAAGAATTCAAAAACTTAAAGAAGTTACACCAACTAAACTAGCCAGAAGAAGTTAAAAAAATAATTAGAATATTTATACAATATTTGAGCACTTTTGAAGTAGCCAGATAAAATTAGGCATTTATTGAGTAGTTTTATAGCAATTGTTTTACAAAATTAATTATGTGTAACCAACTTAGTTAAGTTTTAGCAAGACCGTTAAATAAATAAATATTGTATATAATAATAAAATAATAATTTATTATTACTATATAATTTTAAAAATTTTGCAAAATTTGTAATATTGTTAATTAAAATTATAAAAAAAAATTTATTATAAGAGTTTTATATACATTGTTATATATTTTGCTATATACCGTATATAACCTGTATTATAAATTATAATATTGTATTAAAAACTATAGAACTAAAATTTTTTAAAAAAATTTACTAAAAATTAGTAATAAATTTTTTTGATTAAAAATTTTTTTTAAATAAATTATATAAACTTTCACAATTAAGAAATAGTGTCTGCTTAATTTTAATAGCTTCCGTTACAATATATTTTTGTAAAATTCTATTTATCACACATCATATTTTCAACAAATTCGGCAAGTAAAAAACCAATTTTTAATTAGTTTATATACTGTATATACCATACTTTAATTACTGCGGAATTTTTTGATTCTGGTGATTATTAAAAATTAATGATGATTACCGGTAAAAATGAATTGGTTAATTGCTCTTCTTAGTTATGAATTTCTTATGAAACACTTACGAAACCGCTTCTAAAACCGCATAACAATTAGAAATCATCAATGTATTTAATTGGTCAATTGCTTCTCTTAGCTTTTAAATTGCTTATGAAACTGGTGAAGCCGCATAATAATATATATTTATAATTTATTTATAAATTATTACGTATATCACTTATTAATTTTAATAATCACAATATTCCCATCAAAAATTTTTGTCCATACGATTAATTTTCTAAAAAGTTTAATAAACTATAACAGTGAAAAATTTTAGTAAATTTTATTAAGAGTATGTACAATTTAAATTTTATTATTAACCATATCGATGCTATGCTATAATGTGAATTTTTATATAAAAAGAATAATCTTATCATAATGAGTCAGAAATAATTTTTTCCCGATACCCAGAGCCGATAAACATAAAAAAATCGAGTATCTCATTATACATTACGAACCTCCATGACATATGTCACATATGGCGATACTTTTTCCACCACTACCTTTACTAGGCGCCAAAAATGGATCTACATGTGATGACGATGATGATGATGGTTTGCATGAATCGGTACCGCAATAAAATCTAAAACAATCTAAACATCCACGATCCAAATCACAGTTCACACAAAAGCTTCTTTGAATTTTGCAATTTGAACATGGAATAGTAATAGTTACATTTGTTCTACACATTCCGCATGTATCTAAAAGTAACCGGAAAAAAAAAGAAATTAATTACATTTTCAAACATTCATCGTATATCAAACAAAAATTATTGAATAATACTCTACCAACATCAAGTAGTATTGGCCTCTCAGTTTTCAATTGTTTCAAAGCTTTCAAAAAACCGAATATCACGTTACTATAATAGTCACTTACGTCATTCACGTATAAGCGTTGTCTCATAATTGTTCTTGGACTCATATCCTTACACCAAAGTACTTGTAATTTTCTTAATTTTAATACTGGTACTAATGGTTCAAACCAAGTTAAAGCCGTACCCAAATCACGTAGAGAAAGATTTAAACAACCACGACAACTTATTTCTTCAAGATTTAGAAAGCCGTTTATAGACTCCCAAATTGAAGTACAGTTAATAGACGTGAAGTCAAAGTTTATAGAACAAACCACAGACGACAAGTTATTCTTTTGTAACATGTTGAGAAGTTGACGAGCGCGTCTATCATCGATACGAGACAATTTATAAGGAATTTTGAAAGCTTTATATTTAAGAGGAGATAAAAATTGACTTTCAATTTGGTTTTGTTCTTCAGGATTTATGAAACGAATGTGGCGCCACAGGGGAGGATGTTTAAGAATGAATGTCAAGTCTTTGCAAGAAAGAGCTAATGCGTTAAGTGAATATAAATCGATATATGAACATATTTCAACGATAATTTCAAAGGGAAAATTGATTAAGTGTGGCATTCTATTAAATTATTCAGAGGTGAACAAAAAAAGGCGTGGCAAAAAAAAAAAAAAATTTTTTAACGTTAAATTTTTATTATGTGATACATTGGATCTTGTATTACAAATAAGCTTGGACCAAACCACGGTTTTTTTTTGCTTTAAACGAAAAAGTCATGGTTATACGCAAAATCCAAAACACCATAAAAGTAATGCTTATTCAATAATTTCAAAGCAGGAAATCGGGGAAAAGTAAAGAGGGCAAAGATGGTCATTGGTGCATAATTAGATCGTCATACTTACATAAAAAATTAGAAAAGATCGACCAAAAATTGAGAACGAATAACCAAAAGTTTAAATTAACTTTTGAAAATATTAATAATCTTGAATACTTATAGTTACTATATTTCGTAAAGGCGAAATTGAATATAAAACTCGTCATACAGTCGATTCTCCCCTAATGTTGAGTGCATCTCTTCAGGCATAGAATTTAATATAAAAAAAGTAAAAATCTGCGGTTAAGAGAAACCGCATTTGGAGAGCAAATATAATACTCTTAGGTTCCCGCCCCTTGTACGCCTGACCCTGTAATTCTAAATATAATGATATACAGGACGTATTTGGGAATACTTCGAAGTGCTGTGCCTTAGCGTTATCTATTACCTAATAAAGATGCAAAACGGCTCTATGTACCGGCTTGTATATTAAATATAATAAAAACCGATTAACCATAGAGCCGATGAACCGACTGTACCTCTTGCTTAATTTCTCGGCATAATTTTTCATGGAATTTATAATAACCAAAAAGAGAATATTTTTTTAAAAAAAAAAATGTTGCCGTTTTAAATCGTACGATATATTAAAAACAAAGTCTTGTTTTTAATTTCTCTAAATGTGGTGTTTTTTATTTCCAAAAAACTTAATAATGTCTATATAATATATATTTAAAATAAGATCTTCTAATGACATCATGACATCATTTTATCCGTTCTGATGACGGTTATTGCATTTGCATATGCATTTGAGAGATTTGAGAGGAGAAAAGTCTGACCTTATCTGAGTGCGTATACGGTAAAACGGATTAATCGGATACTCCCTCCGTTTGATCGCATGACATTTATGAATTAGATATTCACTCCTTAAACAGTGCTACAAGTACTACGTGATACAAATTAAAAATGTTTAAGGTTATAATGATAAATGTCATTTTATAGTTTAGTTAGTGTGAAAAAAAGAATTTTTTTTTTTTTTATTTATTTATTTTTTAATTTAAACAGAAATAATAGAATGAAAAAATAAATTCGAGAAACAAACTTTATATCTAAAAAATTATCTACATGTGATCTTTAAATTATCGATATTTTACAATTAATGATTTGTCATTACCAATTACCTACTTTAAAGTCTTTAATTAATTTTTTAATTTTTCGCGTTTTTTCGTATTTTAATATTTTTTGCGTTTGTATATGTAATAATTCTAATCCATTATTTCTTTTAACAATTAAGCCACCTCTAGCTCTTTGTCGATCTGCTCCACGTATTATCCCTTTCCCACTTTCTCTTCTCATTTCTTTCCCTCTAAAACATAATCTTTTCAAAACAACATTTAAATGTTCATTTCCAAAACATCCGCTCCATAAAATTTCTAATTTTTTCAACTTTAATGTAGGATTACTTAAAAATAAATCCAAATTTTCAGGTGTATACGTCCAACATGAATGTATAGATAAATTTTCCAAGCATTTCAAATTAACTAAACTTGATTCTCGAAGTATTTTATTTACATTTATTTCTGGATGTCGTGGTCCAAATATTGTTAATGTTTGTATTTTTGAACATGAAAGAAGTAGTGTATGTAAATATGGTAATGAATTGGAATCAATATAAATTTTTGCCAATGTTAAATTAGGACAATATTGTGAAATAGTCTGCACAACTCGATTTGGTGGAAGTGTGGTTGCGATCGTTTGCTGTTGTTGTTGCTGTTGTTGTTGTTGTTGTTGTTGTTGTTGTTGTGATGACATTGAAACTGAAGTAATCGTTGTGTTAAGTGTAGAAGGCGGTGTAGATATATTGGAAATAACCAATTCACTTAAACTAACGTTTGCTCTACGTAAAATAGATTCAATTACTCCGCATGGCGCAGATGAAATTTCCAATTTTTCAATTCTAGACTCAAATTCATAAACGTTTGTAATATTTTCAATACCAGTTGACAAACTCGCAACACAAGTTGGCAAATAATAACATGAATTCAATAAAAGCTCTTCTAAATTTGCAAGTTCAAGTAACTTAAGAAGTGGTTTCCAATTCTTAAAATTAACTTTGAAAAACGTAATATTCCGTAACGAATTTATCTGGGTGGTTAATGCTGAAATGATATCATTTAATCCTAAT
>CAJVPU010001917.1:0-11670 GCA_910591775.1 Dentiscutata heterogama | reverse complement strand
CAGAATTTTGGAATTCTGCAGACGTTCGATATATAGAAAAACTTGGGTATACTTACCCTGAATTGGCAAAATTTAAAGGCCAAGATCCAAAAGAATTACAAGCTTATCTTCTTAAACTTTATAAACCTGATCCTCATTATGGGCGTAGATTTTACGTAAAGTTGACTATTGAAGCGGGTAAATTAGTTGGACCATACTCTGTTAGAGTTTTTCTTGATTTACCTAATGCGAATGCCCAAACACCAGTAACTTCACCTCATTTCGCTGGCTTAGTTGCCATGTGGCGTAGTACTAATAATTACCAAGCAAATAATACTTTTATCGCGGGAAGTGTTGATATTACAGCATGCATGGAACGATTAGGAATTCGAATGGAAAAACATGATTATGTTCAAGATGTTAATGCTACAACAGGCTTGGTAAAACCAACATCACTTTTTGATGTTAATGATGATATCATTGTAGTTCCTGTTAGGTCGGATGGAAGTGAAGTTAGTCCGAAAGATGCTGGAGTTAATAAGGTTGATGTTTATTCATTCGAACACGATCAAGTAGATAAAAATTTCTTGGACGAAAGCACTGGTCAATATCATGGCACTAAACAATTTTGAATGACATTTAATTCTTTACTTTATTGGGATCATTATTTACTGTATATTAAAATTTCTCTAATCTTAACGTAAGTTCTACAGTAATTACTAAGTACCTTAAAACTAATTTAGCTTGCATCTAATAAAATTTCGTTTATGTAATAAAGACCTTTGTATAGTATTATTATTATTTTTAATAAAGCTAGTATATGACCCATTGCTTGCGCAATATCTACTCGGGTTAAAGTTTAATAGGGATCACTGCTGCACTAGTATTGACTATGAATAAAGTGTATCTCACGAATATAAGGAAACCATTAAAAAGTAAAAAATATAGATTTATCAATTGATCATAAAAGAAAAATATTAAGAATTATTTTCTGTTGTGTATGGCGGTGGCGATGAAGTGAATAATTCATTATATATGTCTGGTTTTTTCAATCTTTTAGGTTCAATATTATGAATCTTCATGTATTCCATAATTTGATCTGGAATTTCTTTTAATACAGCCTTAGGCAGATCTATATTAATCTTACCCCGTATAAAGTCATTCATCCTGACAAAATGAACAATATCTCGAGGTTGCAAGTTAACATCCCATTTACGGTTTAATAGTTCATCATCCAATAATTTCATAGCATTAAAATTTGCATTTCCTACGCCTACAATTACGATTGAAAGAGGATAAATAGTAGCATTCATAATAGCTTCTATTGTATTGTTTAGATCTGAAATTATACCATCGGTAATAATAAGAAGGATGCCATATACATTATTCTGTATCGACACTAGTTCCTTTAAATTATTAGAAATTGTTTGTATGATTGGGGAGAAATTTGTAGGGCCTGATAAATTAACATTTTGCAAACTATGTTTATAAATGTCAATAGCTCTAGAAATTCCTGTATTATGAGAAGATCCACCACTTGTTAATAAAAAACTATGAGATACTGTAGAATTTTCATAAAATTCTCCACCGAAACCGTATACTGGAATATGACCATCTGAATCATATTTTTCTAAAATGGTACCTACTAAATGCATCGCACGTTCATATTCAGAATTTTTGGATTTTAATCCATGAAGATCTATTCCACGATCAAAATTTGATGCTGTAAAATCTACAGCTATGCTTAATTGTATTTCAAGTCCGCCTTCAATATAATCTAAGAATGTTTTTTCTTTTTTATATGATAATCGAATTTCACCATGTTTTTCAAAAATAATTCTTTGTAAAGTACCCGCATTTTTTATAAAATCATCAATCGTCCAAATTTTATTACATAGTAACTTGGGATTTTTTCGTCCATCCTTGAAATACTTGAATCCTATTTTATCACTATTATTAACATTGTTCCATAAATCATTTTCAGACAAGAACATAGGCTCCCATTCAGGATTTTTAGAGCTACTTGAAATGCTTCGATATACTGAAAATTCGGTTTCTTCTATTATTCGAACAATTTCATAATAAGTTTTCTCTTTTGTGATTAAAGATGAAATAGGGATATTATAACCAGATATATTAAACTTATATTTTCTACTGTTTTCGCCACGTACTTCTCTGGCTGCAATAATAATTTCACCACGTTTTTCTCCAACACGCCTAGTGAGGTTGCCCTGCATAATTCCTCTTTGTCTACCCAGAATAGAACCAAGATCAGTAATGAATTCACCCACAAATTCTTGTGCCTGCCAATTTGGATTATCAAATTTATCAACATCTACAACAATTAGTTTAATTCTTTGCAATTCCTCAAAATGATAATCCAGAATAAGAGGCGTTGCAAATCTTGGATTACTATTGTTTTTTATTATTTCCGTCTTACAGTGAGGATATTCGTCCCATATTCCATATGATTTTTGCAAGAATAAGAATATTTGTGGGTCAGATTGTGATAAAATATCCAAGGAAGGAATATTTTTTACAGCAATTCTAAGCTCAACTATCGACATATCTTTGCTCGTTCTGTTCTGTTAAAGTAATAAAGTGTAAGTAGGTTTCAAATTAATATGGCAAGAGCTGGATTAATTAACGTACAAAAGAATTTCTTTTTCTCTTGTGTTACAATCTTCTAATCCTAATTTGGTTATCTATACCTTTTTGAAAAATGGCTAAAGCCCCTGTGTATTATAGATTTTAAATAAGTAGCTGAACGACATTGTCGCGCTAAACCAGAACGAATGATATAAGCCTAATTTAGAAAAAGTCGGACAATTCCATTAAGTTATATGTTGTATCAGATAAATAAATATCATACGTATCACAATCAAACACAGCACAAATATATTGAATGAGACGCTAAATTAAACAAAAAAAGAAATTTTATAAGGTTTTAAGATCTGTATAGTACGTATTAAGTGTAAAATACCTTACAGATTATAAAAATAGAGGTATTTAACACCCGTACTGTACAGATCTGGTTATACTAATCTGCAATATTTAAATAGTTTCTTGATTATACAGAAGCTAATGAGAACTGAACAGCTCATATTAAATGCTTTGACCTATAGTTGTTAGGCGAAATCTCAAGCTTGCGTGCTGATGAAACGCGAAACCTAGTCTCGTCTTTCGTCAATTAAAATCTTAAATGACGAAACTGTAAAGGGTGAAAAACTAATAAAAGGCGAATATACAAATAAGTGTTGCTATGTATATAAAAAAATAAACTAACAAAAACAGAAATATATAAAAATTACAAAAAAATTTATTGAAAAATGGGCGTTTGAATTGTTTAAAGAGAGTATCCTATATTGTATTATATTATACTAGTATACACATAACAGTTCTTTGAGAAATTACTTGGTAGGGGTCTACAAATGGGCATGCCAGGCATATTGGTACCAGGCCAGGGACTAGTGTCTCATGCTATGCCCATGCCTAATGCACAAAAGTGCCAGGCGTAATTATGAGCATAGGCACAAATGACAGGCATTTTTATGGGCATGGGACAAATGCCAGGTACTTTATAGGAACGGCTCAATATGCTAGGCAAAAGGTGCCAAAGGTGCTAGGCACAATTAATTAATAAATATTTAATTTTTGTGCCCATTCCAATGCCCATGCCAAGTTTTTGTACCCATGCCAATACCCATGCCAAATTTTTGTGCCCATACCCATGCTCGTGCCAAATTTTTATGTTCGTGCCATTCCTATGCCTTCTGTTGGGCATGGGACGAACCCGGGTTGCTAACCCTACTCATAATCTATTTAGAGGTGCGATCTGTTATCCGTTTTCCTATTTAAATTTACGGATATCCGTAAATTTATTTAGTGAAACGGATAATGGATCGCACCTCTAAATCTATTTAAAAAAATTATTTTTCATAGATTATTGATACGATATTTAAGAATCGTCTATTTTTCATATTTTGGTCCCATTACTACAAATTGTACTTGAACAGAACAATTTTTCAATCATAAAAAAATCTATGAAATTAATTAATTTATTGACCAAACAACCCACCACCATTAATTGTGTGATAGATTAAATTAGTACTGAATATATTTAATCTGCACAATACCAATATCTTTCATAACTAGAGGTGAAATCCATTATCTGTTTTCCTATTTAAATTTATCCATAAATTTATTTAGTGAAACGGATAACGGATCGTACCCCTATTCATAACACCTACATCAACATTAAAAAGCACGCAATTTTATGCAATTAGAAAATTGGGCTTCAATACTATGAATATATTTAAAATTCTAATTCATTTGTGTAACATACATCTTCAAATTATAAATCAGAGTTTAATTTCTTGCACAAACCCTAATAAAATTGGTTTTTGAAATATTATTTAAATTGAAATTTGATATTTCAATACTTAATTGAGAAAATATTAAAATTGTCAGAGTCAATTATATCACCAAGAAACTAATTGAATTCTAATAACTGATTTTACTTTACAACCAATACGTTCAAGCTAATATTCTTAAAGCAAAATAAAAGTGGACATTGAGTCATTTGTTGCTTTCCAAATAGATGCTTCAATAATCTTTTCTTGATTTTCTACAACTACTAACATCTTAAGAATTTTATTTTGAAGGATTTTATGACAAACCTCCAGTTTGATCATTTATATAGAGGTGTGAACTAGTGATGCTGACATAACTTTTAACAGCACTATGTTTTTGTTTTATCACGTGGTAAACTGATTTAACTTTTATAATAAGTTAAAACTGTTAAAATAAAAATGTTATAACTATAGATAAAATATGATCAAAAATTAAACTATCAAATGACGTAAAAGTTGTTTATAAATAAAACTAACGGCAAACCAATTAATTTAACAATTCTTTATTTATTCAACATGTCAAATATTGTTAATAATTCAATTACTACAAGTGATACTGATGATTGTTCAGTTACTTCGTCAAGTAAAAAACCTAATTCTTGTGGTCGACCTTGTGGGGAAGTATGGGACGATTATAATATTGATAGAAAAAATAGAAACTACTATTTTATTCAATATAAATATTGTCTTACACATTGGCAAAGAGAATACCAGCCAATATGGAATCACATTTGGCTAATGAATGTTCTAGCTGTCCACAATTCAAACAAAAATATTGGCAGGATAAAATTGATAATTGAAATAATATTTATCAACGAACTTCCAAAACAAAATGCTACAAATCAAAAAGTCTGGTTAATACAAATGATTCTGGATCACTTTTTATAGATTGTCAAAATTCACTTGATCATGCTGTTTTAAAAGCTTGGGTTGGATGTGATATATCTTTTGAACTTATTGATAACTCATTTATACAAGATTTATTTATGCAACTTAATTCAGCATATCATCTACCTACATACAACATTATCTGATCAAATTCTTGATAAAGAAATAACAAAAGTTAACAAAAAAATTTCTATAATCTTTAATAAAAATAAGAATTTAACTTTAAATAAGTAAATTAATTAAAATTATTTTATAAAAATATATATTTATTAATTTATTATATTAGTATTAAATAGATAATTATCTTCTCAAGGTTTATCAATATATAACTATCACAAGTTAAATCAATGAATAACAGGTACATATTGGGAGACAAATCTTCTGGTATGTACCCATTATTCTACTACACATCTGCCAAATAACTGTAGCATATTAGTAGTATATTAGTAATATATAGGTTAGATATCAGGAGGTAGATCAATAATAGTAGCATAACAGTAATATACTGGAATATCCCAATATCTTACTCTTAGCACTATTTGGATAAGAGTAAGATATCAGGATGTCCCAGTATGTTATTGTTATATTACCATTATCAATCTACTTCCTGATATCTAACCTATATGTTATCAATATGCTACTGATATGCTATAGTTATTTGGTAGATGTGTGGTAGAATAACAGGTACATACTAGAAGATTTGTCTCCTGATATATACTCATTATTCATTGATTCAACCTGTGTATATTGTTACTACAGTTAATTGCAAGGAATATTTTGTTACATTAAAGGTTTATTTCAACAATTCAAATACTAAAAATTTTTAGTATCTGAAATAAGTGCAATAGTAACTTCAATTGGCCTTGAAAAATTTGCTGTAGTTGTAACAGATTCTGGAAGCAATTGTAGAGTTGCATATAGAATTACAAATAATAATTATCCACATATTTTAGATATAAGATGCATTGCTCATTTGATTAATTTAATTGCAGAAGATTTTACTAAAATTTTACATATTAAAATATTTATAAAAACTTGTAGACATATTATACAATTTTTTAATAAATCACAATTATCTAATTAATTAATTAAAAATAGAATTAATATAATAAAAATTAAAGGTGGCAGATTACAAACTTATACAAAAACAAGATAATGCTTTTTATGGAATATGACAGATTCATTACTATGCTTACAGTCAGTTTTCAGTTGAGTAAATTATTTTATATTTAATATTTATTGATATTAATTTAACTATATAATAAAATAATATCTTAATTTTTTTAGATACAAACTAATTACAAAAGTAGTTTAACAAATAATTATATAAAAAATATAATTAATAGTGAAAATTATTTTATAAATTGTCATTTTATTAATCAAATTATAAAACTTATAAAAATATATATTGTAAGACTTAAAGCTCAAACTGCAATATTGGCAGATTGTTATATTAATATATTAAAATTAGCAGCAGTAATTTATTTACTTCTAGTTGAAAATTTATTTAAATTATATATAATAGCAATTTTTAATAATTGATATAAAAAACTTAATTATGAAGCATATCTTTTAAGTTATTATTTATATCCATTATACTTTAGTAAGTAAATTTAATTAAATAAATATTAAATATAAGTTTTAATAATAATAATAATAATAATAATATAATTATATAATTATTAGGATATGGTCTTAAAGAACAAATATTTCATTTAGCAAGTCTTATAGCTACTAATTATTTAAAAGCTCTTAATTATAATGAAGCTGAATATATTGATTTACTAATTGAATTTTGCAAATTTATTTATAATAAAGAACCTTACAAAGCAAAATTTAATTCTTAAAAAGATTCTTCAATTACATACATGGTGGTTAACATATAATATAAAATATTATACTAGCCTAGAAGATTTGGCTATCAAAATGTTTTCAATTATACTATCTCAAACAGCATGTGAATAAAACTTTTCTATTCTAAAGTAGTTTTATAGAGATCTAAGAAATCAATGTACAATAAAATGTATTGAATCTATAGCTAAATTATAGATATATTGGTTAACAGAAATTTGAAAAGAACTTAAATATTATGAAAAAGATTTAATTGAAAAAGAATTGTGAGCATGTGCTAATATAATAGCAATTCCATCTTCAGAATTAGATATATTTAATATAAATAACACATTTGATAGTTATGAATTAGAATCTTATATTATAGATTAAAATACTTCCTTCTCAGTTTCAGCAAATTCTAATAAACTAATGGCTTCTAAAATAAAGCTAGATAATGAAGATATAGCAGATCTTAATTATCTCTTTTTGATTTTTAATGACTTAGAATCATATTGTAAAAGTTTTAAACTACAATCTAAACCAGTATCAGGCAAAGGTCATAGAAATATAGACTTCAAAGTATCAAATATAGTTGATAAAGTTTTAAGCATTGAGAATATTAATATTTAAACACAATCTAAACTAACTCTAGCAAATGTGGGCTTTGAAGTATTGAATACTGTTGGGAATTGAGAATAATAACAATTGGCACTATATAATAAATGTTAAGTGCAAATATTAAATAAAAAAATAATGCTCAATAAATATTAAATATAAATATTAATTAAATAAATTAATAATTTTCAATTAATATTAAACATAAATACAATATTAAATAAATAAAAATAATGCTCAATAAAATAATAATTCTTAATTAATATTAAATACAAATAGTAATTAAATAAAATAATGCTCAATTTATTTCTTAAATTATAGTTTTATTGCATATTAACAGTTTTAACCTATGAAAAAGTTAGCATATTAACCTATAAAAAAGTTAAATCAATTTTATCACATGATAAAACAAAAACATAGTATTGTTAAAAGTTATATCAGTATCACTAGTGTGAACTATTATCTATTTCACTAAATAAATTTATAATAAATAAGAAAACAGATAACAGATCACACCTCTATATTTATAAAGTATACATAATATATTAATATGTCTATACATCTTATAACTTATTTTTGAGTAAAAAATTAATTAGCAGCAATGTCAAAAAACTACACTGATCTATAATTAAGATTTTTGTATTATTAATAAAGGTAATATAATAAAATAAATTACTAAAATATAATTAATACTGTTTTTGAATCTTTAAATCAAAACATTAATCGAGATATTATACTAGGGATATAATTACAGTATATAGAAGTGAAACTCAAATATTTAACATTGATTGATACTAAATTAGAGATAAAGAATAATAATATAAATAATCTACAGATTACTTTAAATCTATAGATATTTATCAGTTTAAAATAATCTGTAGATTATTTATATAGTATTATATGTTCAATTTTCAGTTCATATTTTTATAATAAAATAAATTATAAATAAATTTATTATGAATTGCACATTATCTGTGCAGTAAATTTAATTTTTTTTTATATATAATATGTATATTTTTTCTTTTCTTAATGTTAAGAATATATTTAATTAGTAATAGAACCAATGATACTAAAAATTTGAATATTATATGACGTGACTCTTTAAAAAGAATTTGATTTTTTATAAATTTTTAAATATAACAATTAAGGATTACCTATTTTTAGTATCATTAATTCTATTACTATATTTATTTCCTTTTTTTTTTATTTTATTATAAAGAACAACCTCTTAAACTTCTTATTCATCACAGTATTTGAACTATTTGCTATGCAAATATCTTTGCTCTTTAGTCATCTCATAACCATGTCTAAATATTTTCCAATATATTAACTAGAATTTAACCTGGCTCTATATTAATGACAATTAAAAAGTTTATAACTTTGCTCATAGTTTCTAGTCCTCTATACTCAAAATATTCAGAGTCAAGTTACTTACTGTGAACTTCCAGCCTACATACACTATATAAATAAAACTCATGTTTCTCCAATATCTGCTACATATATCAATCAACAAGTACCCCACTTCATTGGGCTATATGCCCTACTCCTAACCCTCTTTACAAACTTATTCAGAATTCAATACAATATATATTAAATCCCAACAAACATCAAATCTCTTTAATATAAATTAACCAACTATATATCCAAATTATTTATCTTGATAGTCTTCAAATACATACTTTTTATATAAACTCTCTATATTTTCTACTCTCTTTGAACCTATTCTATTTGATATAATAACTACAATCCTTGAATTCACTACTTCTAATCAAATAGCTAATGATCTTACAATAAAACTCGTTTTGTGCATTAACAAGCAGTTATATACAAATCTTTAGATTCTATACTGCAGCTCAAGACCCTAACCTCAACTCTTTAAAACTCAACCAAGTTCTACAAACAACTCAAATTCTATTACAAATACTTCATCAACTTTTTCACAACACCTTCATCTAAAGTAACAATTTGGTATTCTAACTAGATTAACAATCACACACATCTATCCCAAATATTTAACTTACCCCAAATCTAGGTGAGCCTTGGTCACTCCAGTAGGTTTAGGCCACAGATAAGTCTTCAAGTATACCTAGCTTAGGCTCTTGGTTATATATCTAAGTTTTTATTCTTAGTAATAGACTTAAATTATAAAACCTTTTCCAATTTTGTAAAAAGTTTTTATTAAGTTTAATAAAGATAAGAGTATAGTTTCACCTTAAATATTAAAAAAAAATAAAATAAAATAAATACAGTATATATTAATAGCATAAGGTTATATAAATTTGTAAATTACTAGACCTAGCCTATTTTGAATCCTAATATCTGTAACAGTATCAAGTCTAGAACAATATTAATACATATTTAAATAAATAAATATGGTGCCTTTAAGATCATGCTTCAATTTTTAAGTCCAAAACAATTCCAATACATGTCTAAAAAATTTTGCCTTGAAAATACATAGTAATTACTATGCTCTATAAGATCATCAACACTTTGGAATTTTAATTTATAACTTACTAGACATAATCTAGAGATTATGTCAAGTAAATTATAAATTTAAACCCAGAAGTTTGTTTTGATAATATTATACACTTTGTTTTAATGTATTATATTTTTTTTTTTCAATATTTATATAAAAGAAGGTCATAACACTCGTGTAATATATTTTTCTCTTTTCAACTTTTTCACGAAAGTTAATAAAAAAAAAAATAAACAAATAAATAAATAGTTCATATTATTTTTTCTTATAAATAAAAAATCTTACCTATTACTTTAAATATAGTCAATAAAAAACTATTAACAATAAGCTATTTTAGTATTTCATCTTCTTCTTTGCTGCCTCAATAAAGTGAATCATCTGATAAAGGTAACAGATTACATATCAGATATAAATTTGTAGTACATATGCAGTTCATATTAAGTGTAACTCTACATTTTTTTTAATTGAGTAAATGGCTTTGAATGGCTTTGACTTTTTTTTTTTGTTTTTTATTATAAATGAAATAAAATCATTAAGAAATGAGATAAAAAATCTGAAAAGTAAAATTGTTGAATTTATCAAAGATTCTAGAAAAAATACCCAAAAACAAAATAGTAGCAGCAGCAGCAATAACAATAGCAACAACAACAGCAACTACAGTAGTAATAATAACAGAAATGACAGCAGTGATGACAGTAGCAGCAACAATAACAACTGCCACAGCAACAAAAGATAAGGCAGAAAAACAAGAAGAGCTTCAAAAAGAAATCATAGGGAATTGTCATCTAAAACAAAAAAGTTGTTAAGAGTATGTACAAATATTAGGTTATTTTTATTTCTTATTAGAAAATAAAGATATAGGGTGTTTTCATATATTTTGATTTATTGAATTTATCATTTATATATATATATAAATATTAGGTGTTTCATATATTTTTGATTTACTAACGCACAACCTGAGCACTGCTATTTCTTGCAGAACTGTGAGAGCCGGGTATATAGTGAGCGCCCTTGTAAAAGACAAATCTAAGGTATCACTTCTAATATCTTTAGACTCCTGTAATCCTTCAACCTGCTTTAACAAATTCCTTAAGCATCACCAACTTCCACTTCTTCTATCCCCTCAAACAATTAATTCCTTCCTTTTTCATCTCATCAAACATAGCTTTTGGAACAATTTACAGAATAAACTCATAATCTCTATCAAAGCTGATTATAGTGAAGCCTATATCTACACCCCACAAGAACCTTGTTCCCTTTCTGACCACCTAATTGTACCCTACCAAAGTGCTATCTTCGCAAATCCCCATACTCCTCTAAAATCTCATACACAACATTCTTACTTATCCACACCTCCTGGACCCTATACTGATTTATCTAATACCTCTTACTCTCCACTAACCTTTCTATATGCACTCATAATATTCAAGGCTTCAACCAAAACCTTAAACAACAAATATGGGAATA